>ML790767.1:310431-332824 GCA_009831015.1 Picea engelmannii | reverse complement strand
CCTTGAATTCATTCTAGCATTCTCACATTCACACTCTATGCTACTCAGTTATGTTCTTCATCGGGGAAAATTTTAATCCCCCTTAAATTTATATGTATAATAAATGGGAGAATCCGATTTGAAGACTATTTTATCAATAATATAATGTCTATATGCAATTTTTTGGTGAATATTTACTAAATTATATAATCTTGTAAAATATTGGTGAATCTTTCACTGGATTATAAAATCTTGTAAAATATTTTCTAATCTTTCGTTGAATGATAAAACATTGTGAAGTATAGGAATTTTTTTTGATAAAGTATAAACCAAATACAGTAATAGGAAAATATATTTATTAACCTGTAATATGGTCATTTTACATGTTTGGAAAAATTAACGTAATTTTTCCCTCCTCCATATAATGTTGCAATCATCAAGGGGTGTGTTTGTCAAGGTTTTTAATGTACACTCTTGCATATCCCTCTATCATTTTTTATGATATTTCACCACAAAGCTCCTATATATACTGATCCTAACCACCACTTATGTCATGCCTAGGAGAGCTAAATCACATAGAACTAAATAGTCTCCTTAGTAATAAATCTACTAAGATTGTCTACAACAAGAAGGAAAAGCAAAAGGGATAAAGGAAACCCTTTGTAAATAAATTCGAAAGTCTTGAAGAACTAATGCATAGAACAATTATTGATGATAATAAAATTAACAATAGAATAACACTCTTCCACCCAAGAAATGAGATGGGAATAAAATCAACAATACAATAACAATCTTCCACCCAAGAAATATATGGGAATAAAATCAACAACAAACAAACACTTTTCCACCAAAGAAATGAGATTGGAATGTCGCTCTGGGTGAATGGGGATCATAGAAGATAAATTTAGTTTACCCTATCAAAATATTTGGAGAGTTCTAATTTAAGTAAAAAAGAAGGGAGTTTTTTTACATTAAATATAATTAATAACCTCTTGAGAAGTGGCAATAGCATCATGGATTTGAAAACAATTCATAAACCCTAACTATTCTCTATATATGTGACAAGAAAGAACAAACTTAAATCAACATGAAAATATTTGAAATGATCTTGTAAATTGATCCGAAATATATTTGCAAAACGAAATGAATACAGATTATCATCAAAAGATGCTTAACACAGAATAATAGATATACAGTAAAATTGGTTTCTATTCAATAAGGAAATAAGATGAAACTATAAAATGCAGAGGAAACAAGCTTGCTAGAATGGTGGTAGCTTATCTCTGAGAAGAGATGTGATGGTTGTGTTCATTCGCAAAAACATGATTACAATGAGGATTTGAAGGTATTTTTACAAGAAACAGGAATGTAAAAAACCCTAGACATCCAAAAGACCTAACCCTAGGAGATGAAGTGTCAAAAGTCATGTGGGCCCCGTTTGGGTAAGTTAGTACATCAACTTCTTGGGGTCGTAACTTTTGCATACGATCTCTATTTTAGGCACATGATAGCCTGTTGGAAAGTTCTATCTGAGGACTACACATTTGAATTATATCTATCAAAGGTCATCCTTATTGTGGCAAGCCCTAAAAAATGTCGTTTAGGGCCTCAAAACAGTCCCGCAAGTCAGGGACTTGAAAACTAGGGAAAACACTACCAAACTAGAAAACTGCCAAAATGAGCTAGTTGGAATAGGTGGGAGGCCACTGACATCCATATGGATCATAAATAGTATTTCAAAGCGACATGGGATTAAAATAATCAAATGACCCCAAATTGAATAGGAATACACAAAATAAAATTGGAATTGAAATCATTTAGAATTCTACCTAAAGATCTGGATTCTTTATTTTTCCTAAGGAGATCATGTCCTATGAGATTGAAGAAAGATTTATAGAACTCGATCAATCATCTTTCTGGACTTGAAGATTTAACATATTGAAATTAGTTCATTACTAAAACCAAATCCTCCTTATGTACATGCTTCATAAGTTCCCAATCATCTTCTTTTGAGAACATTTTGCCAAATTCCAAAGATAATGAGATAATTTCTCTAATGTTCACCTACTCTAGATCCTTGTAGATAAAGATAAAGTGGTGAAAAACCTGAGAGATTTCACTTAAGGACTTGAGTTCTTTTCCACTAGATTCATTCATTTTCTCAATAGTATTCCTCTAAATGGCTTGTTGATGGAAGAATTTAGTGTTATAATAGCATTTTTCTAACCATGTAGCTACTCCTATATCTCCATTTGGATTCTTCCCAAGCAACTATTTTTTTCTTTTCTATTTCAAATGCCTTGAGATCCATATATCTACTTTTGTCTCCTTAATATTCAATAAGGTCTTGCAGATAAATTTCAACTTGAGTTTTAGTATTGGAAAATTTAGATTCAAATTCTTAGAAGGTGTTTGTTGGCACCTAAGGTTTTGTAGAAATTGTGTGCACGACATAAATGGATGGGAAAGAAGCCTTCACTTCAGTATCTTCATGTTTTTTGGTGTGAGGCATATGATCATGTTCCTAAGGAGAAGAACTTGAAGTTGGATAACAAGGCTATGAAATGTATCTTCATTGTTAATGGAATTGGTGTGAAAGGGTACAATATTTGAGATCCTATGGTAGGAAATTTTTTGTATAGAAGGAATGTTATTTTCAAAGAAGTTAATCCTTCTCCCACAATGGTGCACCCTAAAGAGGATGAGAAGAAGTAATTGGTTTAGCTACCACCCAAGACCAAGAAAATTGAATTGAAAAATGAACAAGAAGTTCATGATGACTTGATGAGGAGGAGAGTTTAGAGAATTTGGAAGAGGAGGAAGAAACTTCACCTCAAACTTTAAAGAATTTTACTCAACAAAGAAGGAAACTAGAAATGTATAATTATAGTCCATTTGATTTCAAATGTATAGTTTCTTTATTTTCTAACGTTGATGACACTAGAATTGTGAAATATGCAATGGATATCGAAGATAAGGTGTCTTAGATATTAGTCATGGATGAGAAAATTCTTGCACTTAGAAATAATTTTTTTTGTTCGTAGCATCAAACATGTACTTTCACACAAGTCTAAGTGTCTAGACGTGTGGAAGCCATCCAATGCCTTGTACCTTGGTATTTTACTTTAATTAAAGGAATTGTTAAAGTAAAGTGATTTTATTAATTGGTTGAGTTTGATTAATGAAATGCTAAAGTAATTATCATTTGTGAATTAAATAATATTGTTATGGAGAAAATCTCAGGGATGGATAGTAAGAGCTCCCTAGGATCCGCCTATTGATCCTAGACAAATAGTGGGATAGACTTCTATGGATTTACTTTACACTCAAGCAATTTGATTCACAATTAAACTAAGAAATGGTGGAATAACATACATTTTCTTGAAGGTTGTCCTCCGTGTAATGTTCCCCAAATTTACCAATAATTTTTTTTTTCTTAGGGACATTATATCTCTTTCTCTTCGAACAAATTATCTCGAAATACCTACTGTTATTATAAGTAGGTAGTTGTCATCACTATTAACTTTTTCAAGGTTTATGTTTTCCAGTTATTGACACAATTAACTACCATTATAACAAATTTGATCTCCGAGTTATTTCCTACTGCACAGTAATCGTATACTTAAAGGGTCAAGGGTAACTTCACTATAGCCCAGCCTCTCAGATTACCAACATATCTAACATAAGCATAAAAGTTAGTAAATCCCCACTAACTTTATGATCCTTTCCATATATCTACCTATCTATCTATATATATATATATATATATATATATATATATATATATATATATATATATATATATACGTATTAACATTAGATTTACAGAGGAAGAACCCCACTCGAATTACATAAACATTTAAGCATAGACAATACCGATATCATACAGGTCTAAACGAAGTTGAGTTTAAAGCATAGATTGCATACTTAAAATAAGGTTCAATGCATCTATCACAAACTAAAAAATAGGGGTGGTTTTATACTAGTTGATTAAGTAATATTGGTGTAGATCTCTTTCTTGAATCCCGTGTGCAGGTCCTCCACTATTATCACTTGGAACTGACTTGGGTTGCATGCAAGTGAATCCCGAGGTAACCTCGAACCAATTTTGATTGGAAACTTCCCCTTCCAACCCGAGAGGGATCTCTCGAATATATGTCACAATAGGATATTCAATAAGCTCGAACAATGGGCAGATATGTGGGTTTGAAAAGGTTTGGAATTTAAGTTTGTGGGTTGGACCGAGAAGGTAGTCCATTGGGAATGGGGTCAAATGATCATGCAGATTATAAGAGTATTTCAACAATGGAAATCCATGGAACAGAGGTGAGGTAGAAACTACTCATAGAGAGAAGGATTTATAAATGTGCGATAGCAAAAATAAAGAGAAAAAAAATCAATATACGAAGAGCACTTAGCAAAGAGTGAATTCTCTGTATAAATTAGTGGAAAGAAACTGTTGGGATAGAGAATCTAACAAAGGATGAGTTTTGGGTCTTCAGTTCCCTGCAAGAAACAATCTATAGCCAATCCTGCAATAGAGCATCTAACATAAGGATGAATTTTGCAGCATAAAATAGTTACAAATCTAGAAGAAAAATGGTGATGAAATCGAACTGAATGATATGAAAACTAAGCAAGTGAACAAACTCTGCAAATAACGTCACAATAATCTCTGTTGTAGATTAAAAATGGCTCCGCACTCTTTTATTAAACATGAAATCAAAAGATTACAGTCCCAGGAGTACTACTCCCGTGCTTGCTCCCCCTCCTTCCTCCCCCACAAAACATTATCTATATAGATCATTCCTTGAACAAACTACTTCTATTTTTCTAGGATACAAACCTAATATTCATACTAAAATAAGAATACATGGAAGAAAAACTAGCAACAATTGCCCAAAATCTCGAGCAAATGAAGTTGAAATATCTAATTTGTTTTGAATCTGGAAACACCTGTCACTTTCATGCTCGAAATGAGGATAAGGTTGCCAACGATGCCATGATCTTATCCTAGAACTTTTGAGGGATTCTTAACTGATGCCTAAAAGGAAGGGATACTCGACCACTTGTCCTCTTGGATGCCCCTGTCTGTTGAGTTTAAATAACAATTGTTGATTTGATTACCATTTCGAAAATGGATTTTTCCCCAAAATATCGCAGTATGCATACCATCTTGCCACAACTCACCAGGGTGATTTTTAAGATGTTTTCTACACCCATCTACATAAATCGATTACTTGAAAATTAGAGATTAATCCTCTGTAATGATTTTTTGCAGCACCTGAAGATTCCGTAGCGCACCTCTTAATTTTGTAGCTCACTGGTGTTTTTGGCCCCTCCTCGTGGGATTCTACTATGACTCTGTCATCTATGTATTTTCCTCCTCTAATGACTTCCTCCCTGTAATGTCGGGCACTTGTAATGATAGGAATCGACATCGGTGCCTTATACTTTGCAATTTGACACCTTTACATTTGCAAACTGAAGATCGGGCTGAGCTTCTCTTTAGAGAACCTACGCAACACAATTTAATCTCGGCATTTGAAATCCTGTAAATATTTTTAAAAACAATGCAGGGAAAGTACCCCATATTCCTCGGGAGTTCAGGTGTTTCCAGCTTTACATGCGCCAATGCATTAACTATAAAATCAATGACACATATGGGAAAAGGCTCGGTGCTGCGTTGCATTTAACTTTGTGTGTTGGTTTGAGTTTGACTTGTGACTTGGCATGGACTCAGCTCAGGATTCAAGGTTCGACACTTGTGAACAAACACACCATTTTTCTTTTCAGATGGTGACTCAGTTATGTGTTAGGTGTATGTAGAATATGAAGCTTGGCGCTTAGCATTGGGCTTTGATGAATTTATGTATTAACTCATGACTTAGCTTTGCTGCTTGGCTTGTGGCTTGGTGCACTAGGATTTCAATGTGGTGGCCTTAACCTTGGACTTTGGTCTAAGCACTAGATTTGGTAGTAGGATTAGACTTAGTTCACTTTAGCACACACCTTTTTGGTAAAATAAAATCATATTTTTATTTAAAAATCTAAAGAGACATAAAAATAGGGTTTAGGCTATGTAACAATTATGTGTTTGTGTGATGTAGGTCAAAGGTAGAGTCATAGGAGTTTGGAGAAAAAATGATCAATGGGAACTTCATGGGGAATATGAAGATATGGAGTATGGAAAATGGCTGAGGAAAATGACAAATTAAGCACAGACAAATGAAGTGCCTCAAAATTTACAAAACCATTTGAGGAGATAGAATCTAGCTCCAACTAGGATAGAGACCTCCCTGTGAGGCTCCAAGAACCTAGTACTTCTAGTCGCCTTTACCATTGGGCTATGGATTCATCAGGCCCATGCAACTGATCTTTGGAAAACCTGTAGCCTGCCTGTATCCCACTTTGCTTATTCAAGAAATCAACAACTGAAAATGATCTAGCTGCTCATATGAAGAGATTATTCTCCTACCTACTCCTAATCTAAGAAATTGTACTGCCTCTTATCAAGTGAAATCATGTTTCCAATGAAGCCATATAAGAAACCAATTTATTGATATATCTTTGATCTGTACCTGAAAAATATAGTAAACCATAGCATGCAAAAATGTAGTTCGAAAAAATGACAAAACTGACTTTCATCTGATAGGAATGTTTTGACATATATGTTTCTCATTGACTCCAAATAATCAATAACGGGATCATAAGTGTCACATAGAAATACCTCATTTTGTTGTTGTTCCAACTGACTGAAATGTTGTTGTTGGCTGCCTTTACTGATCTGAATGTTAAATGTGGACTGCTCAATATTTGTTGGGGAAATATGCATGATAAACTATTGATCTAAACCTATCTGATCTCCTTCATCATATCCATATGATCCAAATTCATCACTATGATATGTTGGCCTATTACAACTGATAATTTTTAAGAGAGAAGAAGAGATATGTTCTTCATTTCCTACATTACTGTCTTGATAATGATAGAATGAAAGCTGAGTCTGAAAATATGTATCATGAAAAAAATTATGATCACCCTCTCCAACAATGATATCTTTAGAGGATGTATCAAAGTTAAAAGGATCTCCATTGGACTCTTGAACAAAAGACTCATATCTACCTTCAACCATAGCATTCATACTTTTTTGATCATCTCTTAGTTGATAAGTAGGATTTGATGAAATTTCATTAGACAACAAATCTTTAAAATCCTCTTCATCATCACTATATTTATCAAATACTGAAAAATCAGAATAAAATCCTAAAGGTTTCTGCATTGAAAAATCAACAATTGATCTTGAAACATATTTTGAAAAATATCACTATCTTCCTCATCATCAACAACCTTTACATCAAAATTTGAAACAAAGAGTATAGAAGAAGAAACATAGTCTTCTTGATGTTCCTCATGATTGCTGCAACTTTCCTCCATCTGCAAAATTGAAATCTGGGGATTTCCTTCATTGATTTGAAGTCCCATCTGACTAAAAGACAGTTGATCCATATGATTTGTAGCTGGAATAATTAGATCTTCAGATGTACAATAATCAAAAAAAGGTGAAGCAGGAGAACTCTCAACCTTATTATGCGATATATATTCTTCACGACAATGCTAAAGAAGAAATTCCTGAGAAAAATACCTTTCACATCGATGATGGATTGTTGTATGAAATTCTTTTAAAGAAGATATACTATAATAAGGTAAGGATCTATACCATTCGCGAACATCCCCTTCCAATGAATACATAAACATCTTCATGAGGACATCTTCATCATGTATATTTAACTAAGTCATACATTGATGAAATCTGATGAGATGATCTGAAGGATTGTCTTTTTTCTTTTCTCTGAATCTTGGAAGGTAGTCTCCCCAAATATCCATATGAGGAATTGGATGTGGGAAACCAGGAAGAACTAAGAAATTAAGAGGTGCAAACCTATGAGCCAAAAGATCACTAAATGATTTTGACATTTGAATATTGTGGAGTCGCCACTGAATCTGTCCTTCATGGAGTCTCTAGATAGATGATCACAACCGAAAAAGTGCCCAAACTTTGTCTATCATCAAAGTTGGGACTGTGTCGTCTCCCAGGGAAACTTGCTTCAATCTCCTCTCCCTGACAACGGTGCCAAAAATGTTAGCACTGAAAGTCACACTTTGACTGCTAAAGTATAAGCTCAACACCCATTAGAATGTAAAATATAATTTTGTTTTTGAATAGGTGGATCAACAAGATGGATAAATAAAGGGAGAGGGTTGCAAATTGTAGATCAGTAGGCTACACCAATGGGCAATGGAGTCACAAACATTCTACTCATCGAAGGCACTAAAGTTGCTCAACAGAAAACAAGATTTTATGTTGATAGGTGGAAGAATGAAGAAGGAAAACATAAGATAGAATGTTCACTAAACACAGATCCTCTCAATTTAATGAATCAACAAATACTTGAATATAAACAATGACTGATGGGAAAAATACAGTAGATCCTTTGCTACTTAGGGATTGATAAATCAATGGCAGCCTTTGATCCTCAAATATGAAATATATTCAAATAATAAGAAATATAAACAAAAGAGTTACAATCTGAAATCACAACTCTCATGAGTCTCCAATAGGAGTAATGCTTACAATCATAAAATTCCCACAGGCTTACAATGAGCACACTCAAGAAAATTGCCTGCTCCTACTCTCTTTAGCCTCTCTTGGCTCATGAATCCCCCTTATCCAAGAGATATCTCCTTCCTTAAATATAAAATAGCATCCAAATAACCTTATGAGGTTGAATCCGATCTCCTCCATTGGATTCTAATCCTTGGAGATAGCTGACAACAATCAAAGAGACAAAAATCCAACAAGCTGTTAATTTTCAGGAATTTGTTGGAAGTCATTAATAAATTGTTTCCACCTCATTGCATGAGGCCTTTGATGGAAATAAATCCTAGGTGCATGTGTCCCTTGACATCTAACTGGTCCTTGAGAATCCATTTGAATCCTCCTTGACAGGTGGGAACCTCCCAACAAGGCGAATATCAAAATCATGACCGCTACAAGAAATTTGGTAGTGCCGCTGTAAAACAATTGGTAGCACCACTTATATGTCTAATATATCTCAAACCATAACACATTTTGAAAAATTGAGAGAGGTTTTCGTTATTTGGAATGTGATGAAAAAACACCTCCTCCATTTTTCAAAAATACCTTCTCAATTGTTCACAATCCAAGTTTTACATTAGTCACTCAAAACTGGCAGAAGCATCCTTGCAAAATAATTCTGCACAATTTGGTCTTTGCCAAAATTTTGGTAGCGAATTTTAGTAGCGCTCGCCTGTGTGTCTATGTGTAATTGGGTAGTGTAAATCCTGTGAAAAATATGCAAATTTCTTAGCACCATCCATCAAAATAATTGAGATAAAAAAGGAGAACGATTACTTATAGCTGTAACAACCATCGAGAACTGTAAACAGTTCCCGTGGGTGCTTTTGATGCTTGGAACCTTGTAAGAGTGTTTTCAATGCTTGTTCTTGGCACTTGGCACCTTAAATTTGAATGATGGTCTCTCTCTTGGTGCTTTTTGTATAACTTGATCGATATCCTAGCATTGGCCTGTGTCTTTGGCTAGTGTTGTCTTGAGATGTCAATTAATGCTTGAACTTGGAGATTAGGCATAACCCAATATAATTTTATTTTCCCCAAAATAAATAAAATATCCCCTAAAAATTATATTCATTTGCCAAAATGAATAATTAAGGACTTATGCAAAGCTAAGGCATAAACCAATCTTGTTCTAACACTTGCACCTTCTGTCTCTATGCACTCTAGGCACTTCTCACTTTACGGGCGCTAACTCCTCTTCACTAGCCCCTTCCTTCATATGTCCTTGGGTTGTGCCTTTGTGATAATGTATGATTGTGGGTGTGGGAAAGAGTGGTTTCAACCCAACCCTCTTTTCTCCCCACAATCCTCCTCTAGCTGACACGTACCCCGTTACCAAAACAATGGTTGAAATTGCGGCCCGCTCAAGGAAAACTATCCTTCATGCAAGTTTCAGCTCTGCAATCCTCCCCATTCGTCGATATCCTACCTCTTGATGTTGATTCCTATCAATGAATACTATCAAACTCCATTATGCCCTTCTTTCCTCTTTCCACGCATCTCCCCAGATATCCACGATTTGTCCGCTCGTAAATCCCCCTCTGGATCAACGACTATTGTTGACTCCACCTTTCTGATCTCCAGGAGTTTCAACTCTCAAACCCACTCTCCTCTGCATGACAATTTTCTGGAGTGGAAGATCTAATGCCACCTATCCCCTTGAATCCATGACTAGGATCTCCTCCGCGTATCCGGTCTTCGTGGATCTCAAATATCAAGTCCCTTTCCTTCTCCTTAAATACGCATAATCCTGCCATGTGTCCTCTTAAATCGGACGACCTAGAATTACTTCGGGTCTTTTCCCGGAGTCCATAGATCTTCGCCATGTCTCCTCTCCGGATTTGACAATTTAGATTCACTTCGGGTGATTTGACAGCTCATATCTTCTCTAGCTCTCCAGGCTTCTAAGATCTCAAATCTCAAACTCTAGTCTCTGCTAACTGGGTATCTCCCAGAGTTCTAGATCCGGCATCGCGTGTCCTCCTTCACATCGATGGATCCCGTCCATTCTAGGACTCCAGCCTTCGGCGATTTCAAGTCTCAACAACCATGAGTCTCCGGAGTGAATCCTTCCAGAGTCCATGATTTGGTGACACCTATCCAACCTCGATCAATGGATAACATTTTCTCTGGCTTGTTCGGGCTTCGGCGATCTCGAGTCTCAAACTTCTCCTTCGCACTTCCCTAAAGTGCTTTCTCCCGGAATCCATGATCTTTCGCCACGTGCCCCATTTTGGATATGACGGTCCAGAATCTCTTCGGGACTTCGGCACTTCGGCTCTTTGGCTCCCTTACACTTAGGATCTTCGGTGCTTTGGGCTTCGGATGTTTCAGTTCTCAAACTGAAAATCCAGTGTAAATTCCTCCGAAACTCGTGAACTGGTGACAAGTGTCCCCTCACATATCGACGGTTCTTAGCTCTTTGGCCCTCCAGGCTTCTGCTATTTTAACACTTTAACCTACACCTCTTTCTGGATCTCTCGACCCATTGACACATGTCCTCTCTGGATCCAATGGTTCAGAATCTCCTTTCGCAAATCGAGATTTCATGACTTGCGACTTCCAAGTCAACACCTCCTCCACATTCTCGACTTCTGAAATGATGATATTTAGGGGCGCCCCAAATTCGACGGCTCATGCTCCTATGAATCTAGCGGTCCTGATCTCCCCTTCACGTATCGAGACTTCGAGTTTCATGAATTTGGGTGGTCTCCCACTTCTCTACTATTGATCCTTGATATCCCAAAATTCTCCATGGACAAATGATGCTCCAGATCTCTCCTCCATCAATGACTCGGATCAAATTGTGAACTCGGATTTCGCAAGTTTCCAGAACTCTTGTCTTTAGTTGTTCGAGTTACAAACTCCTGATAAGACTAGATCTATGACCCATGATATTCCTCCAATTGATGACTGTTATCGAGTCGTGAACTCAGATCTAGTGATAGATCAAGTCAAATCCAATCGACATTAATGCTACAATTTTTATTAAGGGACGAGGTCCATTCGGGAAATTATTCTATCTTCAAGTTTTAACTTCCGTTGAATTCCATTTTGCCACAAATTAACTTTATCATCTTCTTTGCAGGACTTTAACCTTCGCAGTCACTGGATCTAGGATAACATCTTGCGTGAAAAAGTACTTGGGTTCCAACTTGCAGCGTTAATAAACCTAAACCCATATTTTGTTGAAAAGGATATGGATCTACCCCTGCACATTATTATCATGGTATTTTTTATACCAATCTCCTATAAACAGATGGTTAGACTTATCTTCAATCCTTAAAGAAAAGGATAGAGGGAAAACCCCTACTGGAGACGATTTCCCTAAATAATAGTTATGATCTCAACTGTTATGTAGAATTTGAAGACTCGTTTAAATATTGGACTGACTCTGCAATAGGTAATAGGTTTATGTACTTAAATTCCTAGACATTTACTCCTAATATTATCAAAAGAAGAGAACTGTAACCTTTTACTATATTTAATATGGTCGACTTAAAAGGAAACTACCTGTAATAGTCGAGAAATAGATTTCTATGTAATAGTTTTTCAGGTAGTTCGGAAAATCCGTATAGGTAACAACATACATACATACATACATACATACATACATAAATATATATATATATATATATATTTCAATTATGATATTCACTCAAAATTCCATTTGATAATTGTACATTTTAAACATCCTTAATATCAACTACAGATCAATCCGATAATTGTTTTCTATTGTAGACCATAGTTTATATCATATAAATTGGAAAACTTTCACACTTTCATCTACAACAATAAACACAACAGTTTTCTTAACTCTACTCAAGAAACTTCCATACATTTATCAACAGTTATCACATACAATAGTCTTTCTTGGCTCTAATTAATGCATAAATTCAACTGTAAAGGCTTATTCAATAATTCATTTCCTTCTACCCAACAAGTGGATGCATTCTATTAGTCATTCATCAATAGAACATTTAACCAGAACTAAGTAAATGCATTCTATTAGTCAATCATCAATAGAACATTTAACCAGAACTAAGTAAATGAATTCTACCAATTATTAAACATCAGAACATTCAACCAGGGAAGAGTAGAAGAGCATATATGAAGAAATTGTTTGGACAACAAATGGAACAACCAAGTTCCACCCAACCATAGAACAAAACAACCAATCTACTTGCTCCGTTCACCCCCTAGCTTGACTATGAATCCATGAGGGTGAACTACAAAACTCCTCCTTAGCTATAGTCCTCTTTAGAATCAGAAAATGTCTCCTTTCCTCACACTCAGAAACTAGTGCTCATAACAGCAAGTGATATTCCTCTTCCCCAACATACTCGGCAACGTCATGCCTCCTCCCACATGCTATATATGCAAAAGCATATTGTGCCTAGATATTTTCGCCTTGGGAATTTTCGAAGCTTTATAAATCCCTAATTTTCAGGGGTTGCCAATGGCCAAATTCCTGATTTGCCACTTGTAGAATTCAGCCCTGAGGTAGTTCAAACATGTTCCCCACTCATGGAGTCATGGTCAGTTGATTTCAACCTAGCTGTTCCATTTGTCTATCAACAATAAATATAAAAATATTTGTTTCTTACAAGTGTCATAGTCAAAGAGTTGGTTGAGGCAAATCAAATCTTTTCCCAACAGCCATAATAATAATTACAATTAACTAAATTCCAAAATTTGGAATTGCCATAAATGGCAATAATTTTCCAATTATATATATATATATATATATATTTCAATTCTGATATTCACTCAAAATTCCATTTGGTAATTGTACATTTTAAACATCCTTAATATCAACTACAGATCAATCCGATAATTGTTTTCTATTGTAGACCATAGTTTATATCACATAAATTGGAAAACTTTCACACTTTCGTCTACAACAATAAACACAACAGTTTTCTTAACTCTACTAAGGAAACTTCCATACATTTATCAACAGTTAGCACATACAATAGTCTTTCTTGGCTCTAATTAATGCATAAATTTAACTGTAAAAGCTTATTCAATAATTCATTTCCTTCTACCCAACAAGTGGATGCATTCTATCAGTCATTCATCAATAGAACATTTAACCAGAACTACGTAAATGCATTCTATTAGTCATTCATCAATAGAACATTTAACCAGAACTAAGTAAATGCATTCTACCAATTATTAAACATCAGAACATTCAACTAGGGAAGAGTAGAAGAACATATATGAAGAAATTGTTTGGACAACAAATGGAACAGCCAAGTTCCACCCAACCATAGAACAAAACAACCAATCTACTTGCTCCGTTCACCCCCTAGCCTGACTATGAATCCATGAGGGTGAACTACATAACTCCTCCTTAGCTATAGTCCTCTTCAGAATCAGAAAATTTCTCCTTTCCTCGCACTCAGAAACTAGTGCTCATAACAACAAGTGATATTCCTCTTCCCCAACATACCTGGTAGCATCCTGCCTCCTCCCATATGCTATATACGCAAAAGCATCTTGTGCCTAGATATTTTTGTCTTGGGAATTTTCGAAGCTTTACAAATCCCTGATTTTCAGGGGTTACCAATGGCCAAATTCCTGATTTGCCACTTGTAGAATTCAGCCCTGAGGTAGTTCAAACATGTTCCCCACTCATGGAGTCATGGTCAGTTGATTTCAACCTGGCTGTTCCATTTGTCTATCAACAATAAATATAAAAATGTTTGTTTCTTACAAGTGTCATAGTCAAAGAGTTGGTTGAGGCAAATGAAATCTTTTCCCAACAACCATAATAATAATTACAATTAACTAAATTCCAAAATTCAGAATTGCCATAAATGACAATAATTTTCCAATTTCGAATTTACCAAAAATGGAAATAATTTCCTATGTATTTTTCAGAATTCAATAATAATTTATTTTTGGGGATATTACATCCTATCCCCCTTCAGTACAAAACTGTCCTCAGTGTTCATTCCTTTCTTGGAACAGGGTTGGATAAGATTTCTACAAATCTTCCTCCAATTCTCAAGTGGCCTCCTCCTGACTAAAGTGCTTCCATTGCACTTTTACTTGGGCGACAACTCTGTTCCATAATACTATTTCTCTCCTGTCCATAGTGCACAGAGGTTCCACTTGGAAATCACCTTCTGGTTCCACCTGCACCATGTTCCAATCAATCATGTGAGTAGGATCATGAACATAATTTTTTAACAAAGAAACATGAAATACATTATGAATTTTCAGATTTGCAGTAAGTGCAAGTTGATATGCCATGGGTCCAATTCGAGCTAAGATATCGAAATGGAAAAAAAACCTAGGTGCCAACTTGGAACAGTTTCCTATCTTTAGTGAACTTCTTTTGGCTTTGAATTTTAAATAAACATGGTCTCCGACTTGGAATTCGTGGTGTCTTCTTTTTAGGTCTGTGTAAATTTTCTGTCTATCCTGTGCTTCTTTTAAATTCTGTTGTAATTTTCTTACCGTATTCTCCATTTCCTTGAGCATTTATGGTCTCACTTTGAGTCTGTCAACTGGTTTATCCTAGCTAATCGGAGTTGTACACTTTTTGTCATACAGTACTTCGAAGGGTCTCATCTTAGTCAATGCCTGGTAACCACTGTTGTATGCAAATTCCACCAAGTGCAGGTAGTCTTCCCACTTACTTGGTTTCATTCTTACATACATTCGTAGCATATCTTCCATGATTTGGTTTGTTTGTTCAGTCTGCCCATCTGTTTGTGGATGGTAGCTTGTGGTGAAATTCAAGTTAGTATTTAAACCTGCAAACAATTCTTTCCAAAATGTAGATGTGAATTTTACATCTCTATCCAAAATCACCATTTTAGGAATACCATGCAGTCTAAAAATTTGTTTCATGAATATTTCAGCGATGTTAATAGCTTTAAAAGTAGACTTTATAGGGATAAAGTGTGCAGACTTACTAAGCTTATCAATTAATACCATAATTGAATCGTTCTGTTTTTTAGTTATAGGAAAACCTATGATAAAATCAAGTGATATAATCTCGCATTTCCATTCCGGCATAGGTAGGGGCTGCAACAGGCCGGCTGGGTGCTGGTGTTCAGCTTTCACCTATTGACAATCTTGGCACTTAGATAAGTATGTTGTTGTTTCACCCTTGATATTAGGTCAATAAAATAACTTTCTTAGTGTTGTTACCGTTTTCTGGTATCCCGGATGACCAGAATATGGATTCTTGTGTACTTCATCCAAAGTTGTTAACTTTAATTCAGCAGAATCTGGTATGTAAAATCTGTTTTTGAATCTTAGTAGACCATTTCTATACAAACTCAGATTTGTTCTGTCTAAATTTTCTGCATTATTTCGTAAATCTTCCACTGTTTTAATGTAATTTCCATCATTATTACTTGTATCCTTTATCCTTTTCTCAAAGTCGCTTTCAGCCCTGCTAATGTTCATCTCAAACAATCCATGAATTCTTCTACTTAAAGCATCTGCCACCTTGTTTTCCTTACCTTTGATGTGTCTTACCTCGAAGTTGAATTTGCTCAAGAAGGCCAACCATCTTTCTTGCCTTGCGTTAAGGTCTGGTTAAATAAACATAAATTTCACACCATTGTTATCAGTCAACAACATAAATTTTCTGTCCATTATATAGTGTTGCCACATCTTTAAAGCATGGATGATAGCTGCCAACTCTAAGTTGTGAGTGACATAGTTTCGTTCATGCTCTTTTAGTTTTCGGGACTCATAACAAATAGCGTGCCCTTCTTGAGTTAGGACACCCCCCAAACCTTCTTTACTTGCATCCACACAAACTGTGAAGTCTTTATCCGAGTCTTCTATGCTTAAAATGGGTGCGGTTGTTAACAATTCCTTTAACTTATTAAAACTGTCCTGACATTTCTGTGACCAAATAAACTTGGTTCCCTTCTTTTGTGAAGATGTGATAGGGTATGCAATCTTGGAGAATCCCTCTATAAATCTGCGGTAATATCCGTTGATTCCCATGAATGACTGGATGTCCGCTATGTCCTTAGGGATTGACCATTCCATGATGGATCTTATTTTCTCTGGGTTGACTACAATACCTTCTTCAGATATTACATGTCCTAGGTATTGTATTTTCTTTTGATAAAAGTCACATTTGTTGAATTTAGCATACAATTTGTGTTTTCTTAAAGTTTGCAATACTATCCTTAGATGTTCTTCATGTTCTTCTTCTGTTTTAGAATACACTAGGATATTGTCCATAAATACCAAAACAAACTTATCCAAGTACTGAATGAAAATACTATTCATTAAACACATAAAAGTTGTTGGTGCGTTAGTGAGACCAAACGGTATAACCACAAACTCGTAATGTCCAAATCTCGTTCTGAATGTTGTTTTACTTATGTCTTCATCTTTTATTCTAACCTGGTGATAACCAGATCTTAAATCCAATTTAGAGAAAATCTTTTCCCCACCTACTTGATCAAACAGATCATTGATTCTAGGTAAGGGGTATTTGTTCTTAACAATCATTTTGTTTAACTATCTGTAGTCAATTCATAATCTTAGAGTTCTGTCTTTCTTTTTAACAAAAAGGACTAGTGCTCCCCATGGTGAGACCCTTGGCCTGATGTATTCCTTGTCCAACAATTCTTGGATTTGAATCTTTAATTCTGTTAATTTGGGTAAACTCATTCGGTAGGGCACCTTAGATATAGGAGTTGAACCAGGTAACAGATCGATAGAAAAGTCTATCTCTCTCCTTGGGGGAAGTTCAGGTATTTCGTCAACAAACACATCTTTAAACTCATGCAAGATGACAAAACATTCTAGGCGAGGTTTATTTTCTTTTCCCAACTGATTTTTCACTTGGATAGCATAAATCTGACATCCTTTTCAAATGCACTTCTTA
Source organism: Picea engelmannii (assembly GCA_009831015.1). Classification (NCBI taxonomy): domain Eukaryota; kingdom Viridiplantae; phylum Streptophyta; class Pinopsida; order Pinales; family Pinaceae; genus Picea; species Picea engelmannii. Next base: position 315,311 of record ML790767.1, on the reverse strand, counting down.
AATTGCATTGTTGAAATCTGCCTAAATAAGACTGGTTTTGGTATGCCTTGTATTGTCTTAACAATGTCGTTTTCTTATTTGTAATTAAGTGATTTTTCATAAAAATCTAAAACTTCTTTATGCATTTCTAACCAATCCATTCCAATAATTATATCATAAGACCCTAACGACAGAATATTCAGATTTATCTTTGTGTTTTGACCACCTAAACTGAACTCATAGTCGGAAATAAAATAAGATACTTTTCATTTCGTTCTTGTTGCTAGTTGTACTAGCCAATATTTTGCATGTCTTATTTTCTTAAGTTTATTTGAATCCACTACACCAGGAGTGATATAACTCAAAGTAGCTCCTTGATCAATTAAAACAGAAACATGAGTATTGTTAATTTTACCTTCAACTTCCACTACAGTGGACTGGTGATCACCTTACGACTGCATTGATCCTATGTAAGCTTATTCCCACATCTCCAACTGTAGAGCCTTCCTATAGGTTGTGAACCATAGTCCTAGCTGTAGAAGTTAATCATGGACAATTCCTCCTTAAGTGAGGTTCTCCACATTCCCAGCATTTTAATGGTTCTCTAAGGTTGTCCCCAAACTTCTCTGTTCCCAGATTAACTGGTTTACCACCTCCTTGGGTAGTCTAATTATTGGAGTGAAAATATTTCCTTGGAAAACTCTTTAATGCGTTCCAGAAAGGGGTTGGTTGATATCCCTTTTTCTGCTGGTTCACTCGGTCTTGTTTCTTGTCTTTCCACGCCTTGGGAAATTCCGACTGATGTTTGTATTGGTCGTAACACATTTGAGCCTTCCTGAAAACTTCACTTAAGGACTTGGGGTTATTGAATTCGATTATGTCCTTATAGGACTGTGGTAAACAACTTAGGAACCGTTGGATTTTTACTTTGTCCTCCCGGATATAAGGCACAAACCTTAATAATTCTAGGAATTTGTTTATCAGGTCATCCATAGTCATTTGACCGAGTCGTAGTTAATAAAACTCTTTGTTTTTTTTTTCATATTAACTTTCAGATAAATATTGTTTCTTAAATTATTTCTTAAAATCCGACCACTCCATCTATTTTTCCTTTAGGCCCTAGCCAACTTCAGGTCCTGCCACCATATGCTTGCTTTTCCTTTCAGGTTATAGATGGCCATCCTGACCTTCATATTGCTGAAATAGTTGTAGATCTGGAAATACTTTTTTATGTCTAGTAACCATGCTTCAACCTCCTCTCCTATCTTAGATTCCCCATCAATGGTGGACGGTTTGATTTTTTTAAACTCTCCCTCAAGATGGTCCACATGTTTCCTTTTTCTTCATGTGGTTGTTTTATCTTCTATTGATGGTGTACCTTTGGAAGAGTTGTCCCCTTTTTCTCCTTTAGGACTAGAATTTTTGGAGGCCATTTTGCTAACCTCTTCTTCCTCATTATTGTCCTTCGGGCTCTTCTTTTTTACTATGATACGCAACAGTACTTCATTTATTTCCTGCTGTTATTGTTGTGCCTTTTTCAATTTCTCATTGTCTGCTTTGAAAACTTGCAGTTCCACAATGAGATTTCTCATGGTTTCTAGAACCTCGGTAGGTGAACTTCCATCACTGTTCTGCCTCGGTTCTTTAGGAGGTCTTTTCTCAGGATTCTCCTTGAGTCTCATCTTAGCTTCATTCTGTGTTGCCATGATCACAACAAAAATAAAGTTTTTATGTTTGTAACAATAATTGCTTTGTTAGTCTTTTATTAAACATAAAGCGTGTGCTAAGCAAGCATGTTTGGCCCTATTTAAGGTCCAAGTGTTGTAACATTTATCTGATACCATATGTAATGTTCCCCAAATTTACCAATAATAAAAAAAAAATCTTAGGGACATGAAATCGCTTTCTCTTCGAACAACTTATCTTGAAATAGCTATTGTTATTATAAGTAGGTAGTTTTCATCACTATTAACTTTTTCAAGCTTTATGTTTTCCATTTATTGACACAACTAACTACCATTATAAGAGATTTTATCTCTGATTTATTTCCTACTGCACAATAATCGTATACTTAAAATGTCAAGGGTAACTTAATTATACCCCAGCCTCTCAGATTACCAACATATCTAACATAAGAATAAAATTTAGTAAATCCCCACTAACATTATGATCCTTTCCATATATCTATATATATATGTATACGTATTAACGTTGGATTTACAGAGGAATAACCCCACTCAAATTACATAACACTTTAAGCATAGACAGTACCCATATCATACAGGTCTAAACGAAGTTGAGTTTAAAGCATAGATTGCAAACTTAAAATAAGGTTCAGTGCATATATCACAAACTAAAAAATAGGGGTGGATTTATACTAATTGCTTAAGTAATACTGGTGCAGATCCCTTTCTTAAATCCTATGTGCAGGTCCTGTGATACCCGCACCTTCTGTCTCTGTACGCTCTGGGTGCTTCTCAGTTTACGGGCGCTAGCTCCTCTTCACTAGCCCCTTCCTTTATATGTCCTTGGGCTCTGCCCTTTTCCTAATGCACGATTACGAGTGTGGGCAAGAGTGGTTTCAAACCAACCTGCTTTTCGCCCCTCAATCCTCCTCCAACTGACATGTACACCGTTACCAAAGTAGTGGTTGAAATTGCAACCCGCTCAATGAAAATTATCATCCATGCAAGCTCCATCTCTGCAATCCTCCCCGTCCATCGATATCCTGCCTCTCAACGCTGCTTCCGATCAACGGCTTCTATCAAACTCCATTCCTCCCTTCTTTCCTCTTTCCACGCATCTCCACAAATATCCACGATATATCGACTCGTAAATCCCCCTCTGGTTCAACGAATATCGTTGACTCTGCCTTTCTGGCCTCTAGGATTTTCAACTCTCAACTCCACTCTCCTCTATGTGACAATTTTCTGGATAGGAAGATCTATTTCCACCTATCCCCTTGAATCCATGGATAGGATCTCCTTTGTGGATCCCACCTTTGAGGATCTCAAATCTCAAGTCCCTTTCCTTCTCCTTAAATACGAAGAATCCTTCCACGTGTCCTCTTAAATCGGACGTCCTAGAATTACTTCGGGTCTTTTCCTGGAGTCCACAGATATTAGCCATGTCTCCTCTCCAGATCTGACAGTTCAGATTCACTTCGGGTGATTTGATGACTCAGACCTGGTCTGACTCTCCGGGCTTCTGAGATCTCAAATCTCAAAATCTAGTCTTTGTTGACTGTGTATCTCCCAGAGTTCTAGATCTGGCACTGCATGTCCTCCTTCTCATCGATGACTCCCTTTGATTCTAGGACTTCGGTCTTCGACGATTTCAAGTCTCAACAACCATGAGTCTACAGAGTCAATCCTTCCAGAGTCCACGATCTGGTGACATATGTCCAACCTATATCAATGGCTAACGTTTTCTCTGGCTTGTTTGGGCATCAACAATCCTGAGTCTCAAACATCTCCTTCACGTTTCCCCATACTGCTTTCTCCTGGAATCCACGATCTTTCGCCACATGCCCTGTTCTAGATCTGACGGTCCAAAATCTCTATGGGACTTCGGTGATTCGTCTCTTTGGCTTCTTGGCACTTCGACTCTTCGGCTCCCCAGCGCTTCGGCTCTTCGTCTCCCTAGCACTTCATCTATTCAGCACTTCGGGCTTCGGCTATTTCAGTTCTCAAACTAAAACTCCAGTGTAACTTCCTCCAAAACTTGCGGCCTGGTGACAAGTGGCCCCTCACAGATCGACGATTCTCAGGTATTTGGCCCTCCGAGCTTCGATTGTTTTAACACTTCAACCTTCGCCTCCTTCTGGATCTCTCAACCCATTGACATGTGTCCTCTTTGGACCCAATGGTCCAGACTCTCCTTTCACAAATTGGGATTTCGTGACTTGTGACTTCCAAGTCAACACTTCTTTCCCATTCCCGATTTCCAAAATGTCGATATTTCGGGGCACCCCAAATCCAACAGATCACACTCCTCTGAGTCTAACAGTCCAGATCTCCCCTTTACGTATCAGGACTTCGCGTTTCGTGAGGTGGGTGGTTGCCAACTTCTCTTCTCCTGATCCCTGATATCCTAAAATTATCCCTGGACAAATGACAGTCCAAATCTCTCCTCCATCAATGACTCAGATCAAATTGCGAACTTGGATTTTGCGAGTTTCCATAACTCTTGTCTTTAGTTGTCTGAGTTGGAAACTCCCAATAAGACTAGATCTACAACCCATGAACTCGGATCTAGTGATAGATCAAGTCAAATCCAATCGACATTAATGCTACATTTTTTATTAAGGGACGAGGTCCATTCATGAAATTATTCTATCTTCAATTTTTAACTTCTATTGAACTCCATCTTATCAAAAATTAAATTTCTCAGTTTCTTTGCAGGACTTTCACCTTTGCAGTCACCGGATCCAGGATAGCATCTTCCATGAAAAGGTACTCGGGTTCCAACTTACAGTGTTAATAAACCTAAACCTAGATTCTGTTGAAAAGGATACAGATCTACCCTAGCACATTATTATTGTGGTAGTTTTTATACTAGGCTCCTATAAACGAATGGTTAGACTTATCTTCAATCCTTAAAGAAAAGAATAGAGGGGAAGCCCCTACTGGAGACGATTTCCCTAAATAATAGTTATGATCGCAAATGTTATGTAGAGTTTGAAGACTTGTTTAAATATTGGACTGAATCTGCAATAGGTAACAGGTTTATGTACTTAAATCCCTGGACATTTTCTTTTAAGATTATTAAAAGAAGAGAAGTGTAACCTTTCACTATATTTAATACAATTGGCTTAAAAGGAAACTTCCTATAATAGTCGAGAAATAACTTTCTATGCAATAGTTGTTTAGGTAGTTCAGAAAATCAGTATAGGTAACAAC
>ML790767.1:279898-310381 GCA_009831015.1 Picea engelmannii | reverse complement strand
ATATATATATATGTCAATTCTGATATTCACTCAAAATTTTGTTTGGTAATTGTACAATTTAAATATCCTTAATATCAACTACAGATTGATCCGATAATTGTTTTCTATTGTAGACCATAGTTTGTATCATAGAAATAGGAAAACTTTCACACTTTCATCTACAACAATACACACAACAATTTTCTTAACTCTACTCAAGAAAATTCCATACATTTATCAACAATTAGCACATACAAAAGTCTTTATTGGCTCTACTTAATGCATAAATTCAACTGTAAAGGCTTATTCAATAATTTATTTCTTTCTTCCCAACAAGTTGATGCATTCTATTAGTCATTCATAAATAAAACATTTAACCAGAACTAAGTAAATGCATTCTACCAATTATTAAACATCAGAACATTCAACCATGAAAGAGTAGAAGAACATATCTGAACAAATTACTGGGACAACAAATGGAACAGCCAAGTTCCACCAAACCATAGAACATAATAGCCAATCTACTTGCTCCATTCACCCCCTATCCTGACCATGAATCCATGAGGGAGAACTCTAGAACTCCTCCTTAGTTATAGTCCTCTTCAGAATCAAAAAATTTCTCCTTGCCTCACACTCAGAAACTAGTTCTCATAACAAGCGATATTCCTCTTCCCTAGCATACTCGACAGCGTCCTGCCTCCTCTGATATGCTATATATGCAAAAGAATCTTATTCCTAGGTCTTTTCCCCTTGGGAATTTTCGTATCTTTACAAATCCCTGATTTTTAGGGGCTGCCAATGGAGAAATTCCTGATTTTCCACTTGTAGAATTCAACCCTGAGGTAGTTCAAACATGTTCCCCACTCATGGAGTCAGGGTCAACTTATGTCAACCTGGCTGTTCCATTTGCCTATCAGCAATAAATATAAAAATATTTGTTTCTTACAAGTGTCATAGTCAAAGAGTTGGTTGAGGGAAATCAAATATTTTCCCAATAGTCATAATAATAATTACAATTAACTAAATTCCAAAATCAGAATTGCCATAAATGGCAATAATTTTCCAAAATTTACCAAAAACGGAAATAAATTCCTAAGTATTTTTCAGACTTCAATAATAATTTATTTTTGGGGATATTACACTTCATCTGTCCTGGATATTGCAATCGTGAATTTCTAGCTCTATCCTCTACAACCTTCTCCTTGCAAACACGAGACAAAAAATGCCTTCCTACTTCTCTTGTTAGATTTAGAATCCTATATCTATATTGGATATAACCTGATCTATGATAAAATAAATCAAATCTGAACATTCATGCATGAAATACAAACATTCAACCAATCTAGGAAACCTAAGTGCCACTGATGTATAGGGAGAAGAACCTCTCAATTTTGTTAGTATAGATCTGTAAATAATTCTTTCTACTCATGCTCAAGATTTTCCTTATTTATATAGATTCTTAGAAGAGGCTTGAGAAAGATTTGAGATCTTATAGAGATCAATGGAGACTCAAATTATACGAGTTCCAAGGCTCATACCACGAAGAACCAACTTATCCTTTGCTTTCCTCTTCAAAACTCCATGAATCTAGAAGGTTATAGAGGGTGTCATGGGTTGCACTATAGCTGATCCACAACATGTCGCTTGTTGTCTTTGTGTGACTTGCGACACCTTGTAAAAATGATCTAAATCCTAAGGTAGAGTTGTGACTTCGCTTTCATATTTTGTTGTGTTCCTCTCTGACCCTATAGGGTGGAAATTGAGAATATAATAAATGCTCCCTAATGTGTGAGCTTGAGAAAGGAATGGATGTGAAAAAAAAATTACAATAAAATAATATCCATGTGAGATAGTGTGCGGAGAAAGAGAAGATGTCTGGAAGTCAAAGGGTACCTACAATCAAAGACCAAGGATAACGAAATATATAGACCATCCCTAAGGTAGAAATTCTCAGACTTTGTAGAGAATCAAAGTATGGTCAACAAGAAATACATTACAAATCCATGACATGAAATGAAAGACCATGGCCACGAAAGAATACATAGTGGATCTATGTCATCAATAAGATCATAGCCACGAGAAAATGCAATGTGGATATATATATCAAAACATATATATTAGGAATAAAAAGAGCATTGAGGGGAGTTCCCCTGAATTCTTCAAAGTACTCATAAACAAGTGATGTACTCCATAACAACTTGGGAGGGGGTGTTGTAAAGGAAGGATAGGGATGGATGTGAAGAGAGATATGGCTTAGAAAGGATGTATCCCCCATAAATTAACATGAAACATACACCAATAAATGATGTGAAGAGAGAGATGGACGACATAGGGATGGATGACACAGAAAGTAAACAAAACAACAGATGGTCAACTTAGGCTTGAACTTCCCTTGAACATATAGCATGAAATAATGGTGACTTGGTAGCATGACTCAAGAGCTGGACTAATATAGTGCAACAATGCAGGAGGCACTGAAGCACTCTCCACGATGACTAGAAGAGTAACCAACTAAAGAAGTATGTATGACTCATTATACTAGTATGACTCCTAGGAAAGATAAAACCCAACTGTAAGATGATAACTCAAACAGGTTCCATGTTCAAGGGAGACTTGACTGACATTGCCATTTCAAGAATAGATCAATGATAAAAAAAAACCTTACACTTTCTTTTTTTTGGTGTTTGGTGTCTCCTTCATGCTTAACAAGCACAAAAGAGAGATACAAATGTGTGTGGTAGTGTGTTTTTCATTCAGTTTTAACGATCCTGAAAAAGAGTTAAAAGTATACCCACGATGATGTATTTTTTGTCTTTTAATAAGTTCCAAAAAGAGGTAAAAGTGTACTCAGAAGTTTCTATTTCATGTCTTTTTATGAGTCTGAAAAAGAGATAAAAGTGTAATTGTCTGGAGAGAATGAGTGTCTTAACAGCATGATCTTATGTTCCAAGCACATGGAATCGACCTAAGCAAAATGAATGCAAATGGTACTGGCGAGTGAGGTCCACTATTAGCAATTGTTCTCTCCATGGGTAGATATATGAAAAATGAAGGCCAAATAATGCAAGAGGAGGATGGTCAAAGGCTGCGACAATAGTGGTAAGTGGGATTTGGGAAAATAGAAGTGAAACGGTGGGGTGCACGATGCAAGCAACAAATTCATAGGTGACCATTAAGAACTATTAAAATTTTGGGAACCCCCACAGGATGTGGCCAGAATATAGATTAAGAGAGGAGAATGAGGCTCAACATCAAGTTATGATGGGCTATAGGAGGGTTCTCGATCCTACAGGAAGTCACAACATGGACACCAAATGGAAATATGGGTACTAGCTAGGGAACCCATGGAGGGTAGGCACTACCAAACAAGTTACGACATGCAAAAAAGAGTGACTAATGTTGCAACCTGACAGGATCGAACCTAAGGCATTGCAACAACAAAATGGATGGTCAATAATGAAAATAATGGATGCAGAGAAAAACCTATCGCTATATGCTAGTTTTAAGAACATGTACTTCAAGTTCAGGGGAAGTCAACATTTCCGTAAAAGAATTCCTATTATCCTGTCAACACATGTAAACTAGATTCCATAGTCAATTTTAATTAAAAATGGCATAAAATGACAATAATCCCATTAACAAAATAAATAAATGGAGACCACTTTCTTGGTATCAATGTGAAAAAGGATTTTTATCAACCAAAGTTTTATAAAAGAAAACTTATTGTTTTGGTCGCAACAACCTCCCTTTACTTTTGCTTGTAAAAGAAAAAGGAAAGGGCCCCCCTACTAAAATTTCAATCCTATTGCTTAATCCTCTACCACTTGAGACTAATTCTATTTATTTTCCTACCTTGAGAGAGTTGCGCTTTTGGTCTTGATTGATGATTGTTTTGATGGAGGTTCATTATCTCAATTAATCTTATGATTTCAAATTTATTCATGAGTTTTATTTCACCTATGATTTTTCGTCGACATTTGTGTGATGAAATTGACACATTATATTCATACCTCTTACAGATTCCAAAGTGCTTGATGATATTATGTGGTTGCAGGGTTTGATGATCTAGGGCATTTCTTGAATGAGTTTGAAGTTGGTTATTAATCATTTTTTTGAATTACTTATTCAATGTTTGCATACTATTGCTATCCTGTGGTGCCTAACATCTTCAGCCTTATGCTTTCATGTAATAGACAAATATTAACTTGAATCATAAGGTCACTAATCCTTTGTATGTGTTGGATATCAATTAAAAGCAACCATCATAATAGTTATTTAATCCAGATCATAGATGATTGCCTTCGATAAACCTCTCCTCTTCATGTTCTTCATTTTGAGTACTTATTCTTAAGTTTTCTTAAAGGAAAGGAAATATAATATTTCTCATGTATTGGGGAGAAATATACTTCAAGGAATGATGTTGTAGTAGTTTCTATGTATTCTACTTATGTAGAAGCTATTGAGACAATGGGTTGCTTCTTAGAAGTCCATGAGATCAAACTTGTGCCTAAATGGAAAGCATATCTCAAAGTGGTTTTTCCTATCATCAATGTTGCTAGCAAGTCATTGTCTGTGTATCTTGTGAGTGTTTTATCTTGAAAAGTTGTGTACCATAATCCATAATTAGTTGTACCTGCAATATACCTTAAATTCTTTTTCCATCTTTCTAGTTAGAATCCTTGAGAGACTCCATAAATCTGGAAATGAAACTAGTTGCATACATAACATCAAGTATTGTTGCAATAAGGTACATGCGGCTACCTACAAGCCTCTTATACATAGTTGAATCAATTGTTGGTCCTTCATCCTACGTACTCAATTTTATTCCTATTGCAATATGTGTTTCTACTAGTTTGCATTTGTCCATCCTAAACCTATTTAAGATATTTGTAGCATAATTTTTTTGACATGTGAAAATGCCTTGAGAAGATTGCTCAACTTCAATTCCCCAAAAGTGCTTCATGATACCAAGATTAGTCATCTCAAACTCTCTTTTCATGGCAACTTTGAAATCATCTAACATCAAATTTCTAGTGTATATCATATCATCAACATATAGACAAACTATGAGAATTTTACCTTGTTGATCTGATTTGGTATAAAGGGTGGGCTCATTATTGCTCCTACTAAACCCATTATTTAGAAAATAAGATTCAATTCAATTGTACCAAGCTCTTGGAGCTTGCTTCAATCGATACAAGAATTTATTCAGATTGTACACTTTGTACTCTTGGAATTTTACTTCAAATCATGATGGTTGATTTACATACACCCCTTATTCTAAAATTCCATTTAAAAAGGATGATTTCACATCCACCTAGAAAACTGACCATTTGTTTTGGGATGCAATGGCTAACATGTCTCTAATAGTATCTAACCTTTTTACCAGAGAAAAGGTTTCACAATAGTCAATACCGGGTTGTTGAGAAAACCTTTTGGTAACTAGCTTTGCCTTATGTTTCTCTATCTTTCCTTTCCCATTCAATTTTTTCTTGTAAACTCACTTAACACCAATGTTGGTTTTATCTGTTGGGATATCAACAAGATCCCATGTCTTGTTGCTTTCAATGGCTTCAATCTCTTCATTCATGGCCTATACCCAATCATCTTCTTTCACTGCCTCTTCAAAATAAGTAGGTTGACAGGATAATAAGGAAAAGTGAGTTTGTTTATCCAAGTCATCATATTGCTTATAGATTTTCCTCAAGCTCCTTGTTATCTGATTTCTCATGGGAGCTAATGACTCACTACTGGAACAATAATTATTTTCAGTCAATTCTTCTTTTTTTTGCACCTGTAACCTTGGAATTATTAGTGGAGGTACTTTTTGTCCTAAACTTTCTACATGCTCATCTATTTCGAGAAATGGATTTTGACTGCCCATTGTTTCATTTTCTTTCTCTCTGCAGGATTTGTCCTCCAAGAATTTTACAACTCATCTCACCACAAATTTCTTATTGAATGGGTTATACATTCTGTAGGCTTTGGACTGTTCACTATACCCAATGAAGATGCAATTTTCACTCTAGTTGTTAAGTTTTCTTCTGAGCTCTTCTAGGAGATGTTCATAGGAAATATAACCAAAAATTTTGAAGTTAGAGACACTTGACTTCTTTCCAATCCATTCTTCTTGAGACACTTTACATCTCACACTTTATCATCCTCCTGTTATGGTTCCTCTCACAGTTCGATTTAAGAACTTGGAACTTGCCCCTATATTCGAGCTCTGAATTTAATAAAGTTGTTGTCTATTAAAAGAAACTTAACAATTTTCTGGTTTTGGTAGAGTGCCGACCTCTCAAACTCTATATAAACATGAGTCCACTGGAACGATAAAAAGATAGATAGGAGGAAAATATGATTTTAGAACAGACATTGAAGCATACTGAGCTCTGATTGTATCACATAATTTCATTCAATATAGATCATGTTCCCAGGAACCAGATCGTGTAAATAATTGTTGTGTAGTTGTGTTGTGTAAATCCTCAGGAGGGCCCGCCTATTGGATCGTATATTTTCCTTCTTCTTTAATTTTACTTGTCAAATTTACACAGGTATATAATTCATATGCAAAATATCACGATCTGTAATCTTCGCTGTGTGATTAAGAATTCAATTAGATATACTCTGTATTCTACCCAAAAAATCGGTTTTGCAAAGTTTGATGTTAAGTAGAAAAACACATTTGAATTTGTAATTTCGTTTTTTTTTCCTTTGTATGTAATTTACATTTCCAGAATTTGCTTGACGGATTGTGGATTAAATTAAGACCAGAGAAGATTTGTATCTATGCAATTTTGATTGGAATGCGCTGAATTAAGAGATGAATTATGCTTTTCTTTGTAAGCAATAGTACTTTGTCCAAATATTCTCTGTCTTCTTCTATACAATACTCTGTCTCCTTTCTTTTCCTTTCTTTTATAAATTATTGCCTTGTTTTAGTATAGTATAGTTTGAATATAAATATTTTAGTGGTTGAATTTTATATAATAATATCCTTAAGAGAAAAGTAATTTAGATTGTGTTGAACTCTGTGCCCAAGAAATATTAAGTAGTTTATTAGATAAGAATTGTTGTAAAATTTAAAATCTTTTAAATATAGGAAGTATTACATTGTAATTTAGTTTCCAATAGGTTCATAGCATGCATTTCAATTTATTTTTCATTTGCATATTATGGAACTTTTAAATTAGTTTCTTTGTATGATTAAGTAAATTAGTCTTTGATTTGAGAATTAACTTTCTTCATTAAGTTTTGAGATAATGTTTTAATCTTAGTTGTAGCTCCGTGATTGCTTTAATTTGGATTTCTTATTTTCACATTTCCCATAGTTTGAACTTGTGTTTCCAACATTAGTCATAGTTGTTAGAATAAGATAAGTTTTAGCTTTGCATTTCGTGTGTTTGAACCTCGAATCTTACGAGTCTCGGGTTAACAATTTAATATCGAAATAGATAGCATATATTTCACTCGACATTTTTGGCTCTATTATCAGGGAGGTGTTAAAGGGATTAGAGCTTAGGTAGGTAGGTTGATTTTAATTACACAACAAGGGGGAGGATAAACTTTAAGATGAGAGGTAAGAACCTGCACATCCATTTTAATGGGTTTCTCCAAATCCTTGTTGTTCCCTTTCCGCAAGAGTGTTTACTATTTCTGCAAGTTTTTTTATTTTTCTTAGTGTGTTTACTTTCTTGCAATTTACTTTCCTGTAAGCATGTTTAGTTTCTTGTAAACACATGCTTTCTTTCATGCAAGTGTTTTCTTTCTTGCAATTGTGTTTTCTTTTTGAAGAGCTAACTCTTGTGAACATATAACTCGGTGACAGCGAGGTCTAAAGTAGCATGAGAAGTTCAAGTTTTCTTTAAGTGGTGTGCTTTAAGTTTTGCAATTAATTTCATTTTTTTTTTTTTAATAGCGTTAAATTTTAGTTATTATTTCATTGGGTGTTGTAAGAACCCTATATACTCACCCATGTGTGAGACATGACTCATCAACTGAAAAAATAAATGCAAAGATGATAACCTTGGAAGAACTCTCTCAAATCTTGGCAGCAGCCGAGATTTCTCCTTCTTAGGAGGAACCTATTTTGGTAGCATAATTTTTTTTATCTATGTCTCTAGAAATACTAGAAGGACCAAAGTTCCCTGAGCTACAAAAATATTCTCCTTGCCAAACTATGGAGGAAGATGAAAATTTAACAACTACACCTGATGGAGAACGACCATGCAGAACTACGAATGAAGAGTTACCCACATGCAATTCAACAGATCCTCTATGCACTGCAAAAATCAATCATTTACAAGAGGAGGACCTGTATCAAGATTACATCGAAATTTGGTTTCAAGAGGTCATTAGGCCACAATACTATTCTCTTCTTCAACAACTTATGATGCCAAAAAGAATAGGTTGGTTGGTTCTTCATATCCAGGTAATCAATGTGGTAACTTTTTCATAAGTGGATATGGGTATGTTTCTTATCTTGCTCCACACATGGTTACATTGGAAAAGTTCTTACACTTGAATAACAAATTTCATTTCTTTTTAGGTAGAGTAGGATAATGAATAAAAGTTGTATGTTGTTGGTTTATCTTAAAGTTTAATGCATTGCCACTTTGCATTTTTTTTTTAATAAAGGAAGTAAGATAAAGATAGTATTTAAAGTTTAATACTATAAACCAAAACATTTATGGATCTTTGTTTCCCTTATTACATGCATATTTCATACCATTAGTAATAACAGTAGTAGCCTGAAGGCCAATCTTTAAAGCACTATGGGGATTTACTAAAACCTTAAGGTCTTCATAATGATATCCATAGGTAACTTGTACATCCCAAGATTCATACCAAAGCTAGTTATTCAAGCATCTTTACCAAATAGTAGCAGGAGAGTGAGTGACATTTCTACTTGTGGAGGAACACTACAAAATTTTTATATGAGGAAGATGAACTTAGGGACTATTGGCACCTTTAGGCCATTCGCTTTTGGAATAAACTATAATTTAATGCTATTATAAATGGTGTTACTTATGGGTTAAATTTGAATTTTGAGTTATGTGCTTAGCAGACCTAAAACACTCTAGTACCCACAGGCTTCTGCATACTTTATTAAGCATTATATTTTGAAATAATTATAAAGTTATGAGGAAAACCCATTGGGGTACTGAACATGCCTAGTGGCAGTGGGTCCATGCTGAGTAAAATCATAAATAAGGAAGTTCGGTAAATACAAGCAAACCCGTCAGGGCACTGAATAGGCTCGCTAGCAACGGAGCCATGCTTATATGGTACCAAGGTAAACCCGTCGGGGCATTCAACAAGCTCGCTGGCAGCGGGGCTATGTCGGGTAAAAAAGACATTATAAACACATTGCTATGCATATGGATCGATCAAACAAAGACCCCGAGTGCATATATACATGGTTAATCCAACCAATCATTTGTCATTTGAGAATGTCTGTAATATGATCTTAAGACCTTGTCATTTAATTCATACTATACCTAGGATGTCACTGTCCTAGAAGTGGGACCCGTAAGTTTAGGAGTCTAATGAACTCAAATGCAAAATTTATCCATATTACTTGAATGACAATAAGCCTTTGAGAAAGTAAGCAGGGATGACTAGTTTCCTATGGATTTTACAAATCATCTATACTATCCACGGATATGAGGAAAATCCCCTATTATAACTTATATGGTCTTCGTAAGCATAAAATGTTACCAATTGATGAAATTGTATATATTGAGGAACCTGAATTAATACGATATTGTTTTGGTCTTCCCATTCCATAATTTTTTTTTTTTTAAGTAAGAAGTATGATATATTAAAACCCTTCCAGAGCCAAAATGGAGTTCCAAGGTACAGATATAGTCATGCTGTAATTACTGGACTGCCCCAACAGAGGGGAAACCAGTCTATTCAGCAGAGTAGTTAGCATAAGTAATATGATAAACTGAGAAGAGGAAAGTCCTAGACAGCCTAGACATCAATTGAAACTAAAACATCTGACAAGATCTCAAAAGACAACAAAGGCCTAAACATCTGGCATATAACCTGGCCAGGTGGCATGGAGGTTCTCGGTCCAGGGTTCCTCCTCGACATATGTCACCTCGTCTTCCCATTGCACCTCGACTTTCTCTTTGGTCGCGGTTCCGTCAGCGCCTTTCGTGGTATCCTGCAGCGGTCCCTTTACTGAGTTCACCTCCACAGTCATGGCCTCGTGCCCATCCTGTTCCATCCCAAACTCTGTTGAGCACTGCATTGTGACGTTTCCGCCATCGGTAGCTGCGCTGGGTTCCTTCACTGAAGTCGCTCATGTTGGGTCCGTGTGGAAAGCCTCGTGCATGGAGGAGAGAAGCTGAAGAAGGATTGCCACCTTTTCATCTGTGGTTTGCAAGCGAAATTGAAGGTCCTCCATCCCCTGGCAGAGTTCAAAGACTAAGCCGTAAAGGATGGCCAGGCTGTCTTTAAGCTGCTCGCCATGGAAGGAGTCAGAGGATGGGTGCCCAATGTTCCCAGTCTTACGCGGAGGAGGAGGCTCGCCTCCTAAGTTCCCTAGAGAATCCAAGACTGGTATAGGGGCTGGCTTAGCCACAGGTGGGGCGAGAAGGAGACACGGGGAGGAGCACAGCGGCCGGGGGATGATTGCTAAGCAATTGAACTGCGTAACCGGCGGAGCGGGAGGGGGAGTAATGTAAGGCTCGGCTTGGAGGGGAGGGGAGGAGCAGATGGGGGGTGAATCGGGAGGTGAGACCGAAGGTCGATGAGGTCTCTAGGGAGAACCCCTCCGTGGCCTCCCTCGTGGTCGCGAAATATGGTTATGCTTGTAGCTGATCGCAGAGACAAGGTGCACTAGGCAGAGTCAAAAGGCCTTGGGGCAGTTAGGAGTTGCAGGGAGCCAGAAAATTCTAGCAGGAGCAGGCCATGACAGCGAAGGGGGGAGCCCTTTGGATAGCAAGCAGAGATGAGGGACTGATACCAGAAGCAAAGCCATGCAAAGATGTGTATTAGGAGAGGAGGACTGCATTAAAGCCCTTTCATGTCGTATTGAGAGCTAGTTAATGTTGGAGGAGGGTGGCGGGCGGTGGCATGAGCCCGTCACATGGCTCCATGCCCCAGTGACTGGTGTCGGCCTCCGTTATGTGCCATGTGTACCTCACTAACACCCCATCCGGGGGGACATCCACCGTTCCAACTTTGCGAATACACTGTTGGAGGATGGGGTGATCAGGTTCCAGTGCTGAGTTGCAGAGGAGTTCCGGCCCACTCTAGTTGGTGCCCATATTAGTCAATTCATCCGCAACTTGATTCGCCTTCCTCCTGACGTGGGTGGGAATGATAGACAGATTTGGTCGCAGTGAATCGGTAATGATCTGTAGCCCATGTAAAAGTCTCCAACTGGGCGATATTCTGTCTGGATTGGCTCCATTTAAAATTCTCCACAACAAGTTGATGATGATTTGAGAATCCCCCTCAACGATTAACTTGGTGAAATTGTTTTTGATTGATAATTGTAGTCCCTTGATAAGACCCCAGAGTTCTGCTGCATTGTTCGTGGAATGACCGATGGAGCTAGTGCTTATGAGAAGGATGTTCCCATGATGGTTACGAAAGACAATTCCGAAGCTTGCAGCTCCTGGATTTCCCTTAGAGGCCCCATGAAAATTGAGCTTGATGAAATCCTCTGGGGGAGGAGACCAAAAGTAGGGGCTGCTAGAAGGGGGGGTCAGGGGAGAAGAGGACTGATCCTGAAGGGAAGGGAGTGGATTCCAATGCCGAAGGATGGGGAGTTAGGAGGGAGTGCTAGTCAAGTCTGTGTCGGACCAAATCTGAAGGTGGAGAGTTTCCATTATGTTGCAATAGCATTGATGCCAACACTGTTTCCACGGGAGGGAGAGACCTCTGAAGAGTCTTATGTTCCTTTCTTTCCAGGTTTTCCAAAGGATAAAGCCTGGTAGAAGTTTCCAAATATGATTGAGAAGGGGGGAGTGGAAATCCTGGTCCCTCCAGTTCGTAATGGTTTCTAGGATGCTGTCTTTGTGGCGGTCCGAGGTGCGCATGATGAGCGCTACTTGATCCCAGATTTGAACAGTGTAATGGCAATAATTGAGGAGATGGTTCATGGATTCCTTTGCCTCTCCAAAAAGTATGCATATAGAGGGCCCAACAAAGCCTCTTTTCGAGAGGTTGTCCCAGGTTAGGATGCTTGAATGGGCAACAAGCTAGAGGAAGAGGGTGATTTTTGGCCAGTGTTTAAGACTCTAGAACTTGTGCCAAACTTTCGTATCAGGAAGGGGGTCTAAATGAGTTTTGAGATGGTACGCTTCCTGCGTGCTGAAGGTGCCCTGTGCCCTATATCCCCACCTCAGGATATCCTCTCCTGCAAATTTGGGAATTTTTCGTTTGTCCATCTCTTCTTTCCAAGGTGCCAGATCCACATGCGCCTCCAGGTTAATGTGTTCCCTGTCTAAGTGCCAACGGCGCCAGGTGTCTTTCAGGGGATTGTCTTGCCAATAGTCAACTACTCTTTTCATGCCTACCCGAATAGCTTGAGTGCATATGTTGGGGGCCCATTCCTCATTGCCCAGAACTGGCCATTGTTGCCAGGAGTCTTGCCAGAAAAGGGCAGTCTCTCCATTTCTAATTTCCCAGAAGGCGTGCCTAGTCACCAACTGTCTGTTCTTCTTGGCTGCTATCCAAATTAAAGAGCCCGGGTTATCCCCATTCCAACGAATCAGGTTCTTCTCTGCCAAATTTGGAGCGTATTTTTTCCTCCAGAGTCTGGCCCAGAGATCCTTAGGGATTTTTAACCATCGCCACCAAATTTTGGCGCTTAGAACCTTGTTCGATATGAAGGGATCCCGTAATCCCAAGCCTCCTTTCTCCTTGGGCCAACAGAGTTTGTCCCAGTTGACCAACGCTATTTTCTTCCCTTTATTGAGGCCTTGCCATAAGAATTTTCTTTGTAGGGTCTTAATAGTTGTGAGGATGACTTTTGGGGTAGCCAACGCAGAAAAGGAGTAAATTGGAAAGGCCTGGAGAACAGCCTGGAGAAGAGTAAGATGATTGGGAAGGTTTAAAGATCTGAAGGTCCAAGAGGAAAGCCTTTTGTAAAAGGAGGATAAGAGATGTTCCCGGGAGGAATTCCAGAGGACATTTTCGATCAAGGGGATGCCAAGGTATTTGGACGGAAGGGAGCTTCTGTTGAAACCTAGGATGCCAGAGATATGGCGCTGGATCGGAGGGGGTGTGTTGAAGAAAAAGATTTGGGATTTATCCTTGTTGCAGTCCAGACCTGAGGCATTTGAGAAGGTTTGGAGGATTTCCAGGAGAGAGTTGGCTTCCCGGACCATAGGGCTACCCATCAGGAGGGTGTTGTCAACAAATTGGCTATGCGAGATAGGAGGGGAGATGTCATGCAAGGGTAGACCTGTGAGAAGGTTGTTTTCAATTGCTGCATGGATGGAGCGGCTAAGACCTTCGGCCAGGATGATGAAAAGGAAAGGGGAGAGGGGATCTCCCTGTCTGATCCCTCTAGCTGGGGGAGAAGGGTCGTGAGGGAACACCATTATTGAGAAGAGAGAAGAAAGCCGAGGAGGTTAGATTCGTAATATAGGTTACCCAGCTCTGATCAAAACCGAAAGCCAGAAGCATTGCTCGCATATATTCCCATCTGATCTTATCAAAGGCTTTAGAGAGGTCTAATTTGAGGAGCATACCTGGTGTTTTGGTCTTCTGCAGAGAGTGGATCACTTCATGGGCTAGGATGACACTATCCGGGATTTGTTTGCCCTCAACGTAGCCTGATTGCTTCAGGGAGATGATTGTCGGTAGGATGGGTTTGAGTCTCCTGGCTATCACTTTTGTAAGCAGTTTGTAGATGACATTGCACAGAGCTATAGGCCTGAACTGC
The DNA here is from genome assembly GCA_009831015.1 of Picea engelmannii. NCBI lineage: Eukaryota > Viridiplantae > Streptophyta > Pinopsida > Pinales > Pinaceae > Picea > Picea engelmannii. The sequence goes on along the minus strand of ML790767.1, from coordinate 296,490 downwards.
TTGGGGTGATGTGCCTGCCCTTCTTTGGGATCTAAGGTGAGGAAAGTAGCATTGAGAGCCTGGAGGACCTGTCCAGTGGCTCTAGAGTCCTCCAGAATTTCCCATACTTTTGTCCTGATCATCGGCTAATAGTGGTGGAAAAAGTCGCTGGTGAAACCGTCGGGACCAGGAGCCTTGCATTTAGGGGTGTCCTAAAGCGCTTGGTCCACTTCCTCGATTGTGATGGGCCGGAGAAGAGCTACGTTTTTCTCCGGGGTAACGAGGGAGGGCACATGCTGCGTTACCTTGTTGATGGCCTCATGTCTGTCTGGGAGGGGTTATGTAAGGAGGTTTTGAAAATAGCCTATCAAAGTGGTTTCCATGTCACCATGGGAGTGAATGATGTCCCCATCATTGGAGATGAGGTGCGTGATCTTATTGGAGTGTCGTCTTTGGATAACAGTTCTGTGAAAGAATTTGGTAATGTGTTCCCCTTCCTTGAGCCATTGGATATGCGATTTCTGTTTCCATAAGATCTCTTCTTGTCTTTTCCTGGCTTCGAGCTATTGATTTACTTTTATTTCCTGGGATTTTAGCTCATTTGTTAACCCCTGTAGTCTGATCTAATGTTGAATCTCATCCATTTGTTCCGACAGCTGTTTTTGGGAGTCGAAGATATTTCCAAAGGTATGCTTGTTCCAGAGTTTAAGAGATTGCTTGCGATTCTTTAACTTTTGCTGAAATCTATACATTTTGGATCCGCGAGGGACCTCTGCTTCCCTCCACCAATCCTGGATATTTTCTCGGAAATCCGGGTGGTCAAGCCAAAACTGTTCAAATCTGAAGGGTTTCTTACCAAGAGTGGCTGGGACATCCACCCATAACTGTAAAGGCCAATGATCTGACCCAGAGAAATTCAAGATTGTAGATTCCATTGCCGTACCATCCATCATAAGTGATTCAGAGATGAGGAATCAATCTAGTTTGCAGGTGATTTGGTGTATTCCAGTTCTTCTGTTTGTCCAAGTGTGAATGCCATTGTTGGTCTCCAGATCTATTAGGTGAAGATCGTCTATGAGGATATTGAAGTCGCTGGAGTCCCGATCCAGTCGTCTTGATCCTCCTTTTTTTCGTCCAGTCTGTGAATGATGTTGAAATCTCCACCAACGGTCTAGCTGTTATACTGTGTTAGGCTAGAGACATAACTCAGGCTCTTGAGGAAGGCCTGCTTATCCCTTGGGCTGGCCGAGCCATAGACATTGGTCAGGTGTCTGGGCTTGTTTGAGCCTATGAGCCTGTAATCTGCTGTGATGGATCATTTAGTGGTGAAGAAGTTTTCCAGCAGCACTACGTTGATGTTCCACAGAATGGCCAATCCACCAGCTGTACCTGTGGCATCTATTAAGACTGCTGCCCCTTGCATCTAGCAGTAGCGAAGTAGCTTGTCAATGTCTTCTGAAGTACATTTTGTTTCCTGTAAAACTACTATGTCTAGTTTTTCCGCTAGGATCAGATCCCGTAGCATTTTTTTCTTGCTACGTCCATTGAGGCCTCTGATATTCCAAGAGATGATCTTCATAATTACGGGGGGGTGGGGAGAGGAGGGAAGTTGTCCGAGATCAGGTGGATTTGTCCCGAGTTTACCATAAAGTTTCCTATTTCTTGTATGAGTTTGTTGGTGGATTTTCTCCCCCTTTTCTTTTCATCTTTCTGGGTTTTATTTGGGTTTTTTGACTGACTGCCCTGGATTCCTAGGGCTTTGTTGGCTCGAGCTGAGGACCCAGCTAAGGAGTTGAGAAAGACCTTGTGCACCTTCCGTAGTTGATCCCTGGGTATAGTGTAAAGTTTTTTCTGCTTGTAGGCATGCTCGAGGTGCTCTGGATCCACCCCGGCTAGGTCTTGCTCCTCTAGCTCCATATCCGCCTCCCCGTCCTCTATCTCCTGCAAGTCTTGCGGATCCTAAGAAAAGTCGAGGGGAGGGAGATCAGACTCCTTACCCTGGGGGGGGCCGTTCAGTTCCTTGGCATGTGGATTGAGGTACATTGCCCAGAGGAGGTACATTTGGGTTCGCTGGGGTTGTGGGGTTTTCTGGTTGGTCTTGTAAGATTGCAAACTTATTGCTAGTTGAGGGATCTTTACTTACCTAGGGCGGTTGTTTCCTTCCTCCTTGTCGTATTTTCCCCGCTGGTTGTACAAAGCCATCCTTGTTCTTGCCGCTTTCTGGGTTCCCTTCTTTGTGAGCCATATTGAGAGGGCACTCTCTGAAGAGGTGACCATGTTCATGGCATTTCCTGCATCAGAATGGGATGTGTTCATAGTCGATGTTTTGGGACCAATCCTCATCATGATATTCCAACGTAATGGATTCGGGGAGCGGCTTAGCTATGTTTAGGTACACACAGATTCACGCATAATATGTATAGTGCCGCTGCTTGGTGGCTTCAGAGGACTTGACATAAATGCCAATGGTGTTGCCAATGCTAGCCAAGACCTCTTCCAGCCAGTATTCCTGAGGAAGAGAGTATAATCTAATCCATACCGGTGCGTGGGCAAAATCTTCCTTCTCAGGGATGAACTTCTCAGTCCAAAATCTTAAAAAAAGTCCTACTGAGTTGTAGAAGTATGGGCCCCCATCAAAGATGCAATTGCGATCCTCAAGGTTGTGGAGGATGATAGTGAAAAACCCCTTGGAACCCAGTTGTAGCTCATAGTGACCTTTTGGTTTCCACTAGTATTGTATCCATTTGATCAGATCTCGCTCAGAAGGCCAGAGGCCTAGAAATTTCCCCACCAGGGCATAGTCTCACATGTATTGCTTCTGCTCTTCAATGCGTGGTGAGCTGATAACGTATTTTGGGGCCTGTGGTGCCTTTGGGATGCATTTAACCGGCATCCATGGGGTTGACGCAGTAGCAGGGACACTCTCTCTATCTGGATCTATGTCCATCTCCCGGTCCTTGAAGGTTCCTTCCACTAGGAGCTTCACGCGCAAGTCTGGTGGCAGCTCAAAGGTCGGTCGTTTCGCCCCTTCTATAGGATTTCCATTTTCCGTGATTTGGCTATAGGAGGTGCCCGTCGACTCCCCCTCCCTGCGAGTCATGAGCCCCATTGGGGCGGTAGTTGTTGTATCACAGATCAAAGCTATGGGGAAGCCCTAAACCCTCATCCCAGAGACTTGGTCTTCCTTCCTGTGTAACTTTATTTTTATTTCCCATTCCATAACATTAATACTTATAGAATTAATACTTCTTTTTCTAATGTTCGCAGGGGTGTAGACCGATTGGCAAATGCCATGTAAATGGAAGAAAATATGTAAAGGAGGTCTCAAGTTCGATTATCACCCCGATTTACTTGTGCTCCATGCTTGCGGGCTATGTGGTGCACCTAGGGTTATAGTGGTAGCGAACAGGTATTGACCACGTGTCACATGAGTACGAGAACTGCGAGTTGTCGATTCCACCAGTAATATATATATATATATATATATATATATATATATACTTCTTTTTCTAAGTTCTAGTTTTTTTAGTATAATAATGTTGAATTCTTTCTGCTAAATATTGCCTACAGTTGTTGTTGAAAATACAAAGTTTCTGAAGAGAATAAAAGGTCAGTTTCAATTTATTCATGGCACGAGGATGTTCCATATCTTTGGTCTGGGGGGTGATGGGCTCCTAAAACACCTCCTTTCTTTCACTTCATTTCATTATTTTATCATCATATTTAACCATAATCTATTCCCTTAACCCTTTAAAGCATACCATTTATTTAAAATATATTGATTAGAAGCATTAAAAATAAATGATGTGAGTTTATACTTTTTAATGTATTTTACATGGTTTTAACTAATTTGTAGATAATAAACTTAGTCTTATGAATATCTTGTTTTATATAGCTATACAATCTATCGAACATATAAGAAATGAATATCATCGACATGCATTCACTATATACATTATTAAAACATTTGCATCATTGAAATATCAATTTAATAATATTTGTTCTTTTTTATAAGGTGACGATTGTACACACAAAAATGAAGCGAGATTGTTCTTTTTCCACAGTGAACTCCGAGCTCAATTTCTGGGAAAATAAATCTGAATCATAAAAATCTGGCACATGGGTTTTGTGCATAATATCCCTAATTAGATTCATTGCGGGCCATTTATTGAAATTATACACAGATTGAGAGCCAGCTGAAAATTACATATCAAATAGATATAGACCTCCATACGGACCTCCATCCGACACTTGATATAGAACTCAAAGCGCAATAGGGTTGGTCGTTTGCATATCTGTGCATATCTGTGGGAATTTTCAAGCAAATGCAAAACATAGTTTTGTGCCTATTATCATCCTCCTGCTATGGTTCTTCTCACACTTTGATTCAAGCAGTTGGAACTCGCCCCTATATTCAAGATATGAATTTAATAAAGTTGTTGTCTATTAATAGAAACTTAACAATTTTTTGGTTTTGGTAGAGTGTCGACCCTTTCAGTGGTCGACCTCTCAAACTCTATATAAATATGAGTCCACCGGAATGATAAAAATATAGATGGGAGAAAACTTTGATTTTAGAACAAACATTGAAGCATACTGAGCTCTGATTGTATCACATAATTTCATTCAATAGAGATCATGTTGCCAGGAACCAGATCATGTAAATAATTGTTGTGTAGATGTGTTGTGCAAATCCTCAGGAGGGCCCGCCTGTTGGATCGTGTATTTTCCTTCTTTTTTAATTTTACTTGTCAAATTTACACAGGTATATACTGTATATACTTCGTGTGCAAAATTTCATGGTCTGTGATCTTCGTTGTGTGATTAAGAATTCAATTAGATATACTCGGTATATTTTCCACAAAATCAGTTTTGCAAAGTTTGATGTTAAGTAGAGAAACACATTTGAATTTGTAATTTCGTTTTCTTTATCCTTTGTATGTAATTTACATTTCCAGAATTTGCTTGAGGGATTGTGGATTAAATTAAGACCGGTGAAGATTTGTATCTATGATAATTTCGATTGGAATGCGTTGAATTAAGAGATAAATTACGATTTTCTTTATAAGCCCTAGTGCTCTGTCCAAATATTCTCTATATTCTTCTATACAATACTCTGTCTCCTTTCTTTTATAAATTCTTGCCTTGTTTTAGTATAGTTTGAATATAAATATTTTAGTGGTTGAATTTTATATAATAATATCCTTGATAGAAAATTAATTTAGATTGTGTTGAACTCGGTGCCCATAAAATATTAAGTAGTTTATTAGATAAGAATTGTTGTAGAATTTAAAATCTTTTAAATGTAGGAAGTACTACTTTGTAATTTAGCTTCCAATAGGTTCATAACATGCATTTCAATTTATTTTGCATTTGAATATTATGGAACTTTTAAATTAGTTTATTTGTGTGATTGAGTAAAGTAGTCTTTGATTTGAGCATTAACTCTCTTTATTAAGTTTTGAGTTAATTCTTTAATCTTAGTTGTAGCTCCTTTTTTACTTTAATTTGGATTTCTTATTTTCACATTTTCCATTGTTTGAACTTGTGTTTTAGCATTAGTCATAGTTGTTAGAATAATCTTAGTTGTAGCTCCCTTATTACTTTAATTTGGATTTCTTATTTTCACATTTTCCATTGTTTGAACTTGTGTTTTCAACATTAGTTATAGTTGTTAGAATAGGATGAACTTTAGCCTTGCATTTCATGTGCTTTCACCTCAAATCTTATGAGCCCTCAGTTGACAATTTAATGTCGAAATAGATAGCATATATTTCATTCGACACTTCCCATGTTCGTGATGCTTTGATATTTCCTTTCATCCACTCCATTATATTGTGGAGTATATTTGGTGGTGAAATTCCTTTTAATTCCCCCTTTTCTACAAAAATATAAAAAATCCTTTGAGTCACACTCTTCTCCTCCATCTAACCTAAGCACTTTGACATATTTTCCACTCTTTTTTATGTTATAGTTTTAAATTGTTTCAACTTTGTGAATGTTTTAGATTTGTTTTTTAGGAAGTATACCCAAAATTTCATGCTAAAATCATCAATAAACATTAGGAAACAAAAACTTAAACCAATGGACTGGGTTTACATGGGTCCACATAGGTCCGTGCAAATTAGTTATAGATTCTCTTTGGCTTTGCAGGAGGTCATTGGAAAGTTGTCTCTTGGATGTTTTTTCATTCATTATAGGTAGTCCCTTAACCATTAATTATTTTTGTAAGAGATTGAGACTTCTAAAAGGTAGGTGACCATACCTAAGATGCCACAACCAAGTGTCATCTATGCTTGAGACATTTTGTGCATGTGACTGTGACATATTTACACTTCTTAGATTCAATGGAAACATTATGTTCTTGGTCATTTGAACCTTAGCAATAAGTTTTATAATAGGTGGCTTATCTAATATTATGCATGTGGAGCCCTTGAATATGAAATCATAACCATTTTGACTCAATTGTATTATACTTATTAGGTTATGTCTAAGATTAGGTACATAGTTCAAACATCAAGAATTTCCTACTCATCTTGTTTGGTTAAGAATAACATGTAACACCTTTACCTAAGTCAATGAAGTGGTACTCATCTCCTAAAGTAATTTATGATTTAATAGAGATAGCAATGCTAGAAAACAAATATGTTACCTATCATATGATTGTTGCAGATACTGTCCAACAACCAAATATCCTTGTTGTGATATTCTTCAGTGAATTGGCATTAAAGGAACATTGCCTTAGATGTTCATTCTTCAGTGTTAGAGACATTAGCTCTTCCCTTGTTCAGATCTATTTTTTTCCTTTTTCACTCACTTTCATAGTGACCATACATTTTACAGTAGTAACATGGGACTTTGGATTTGTTTTTCCATTTTCTATCTCTCCCCCTCTGATTCTGATAGTTTTTAGTTTGATCTGATTGTCTTGATTGTTCTGGTGTTTTTATTTCTTATGCTTGATGATTGCCTCTACCTCTTTGGCCTCTACCTCCATTTCTTTTTCCTCTACCTTCACTAATGAATGCCTGAGTATTGAAGGCATGCTCTAAGAATTCATATTCCACGTTGATTCTTGATTCAAGGGACAAGAGAGGACCCTTCAGTTCTTCTACTGCCATTTTGGACATGTATTTGGATTCTTCTATGGAAATTCCAACCATTTCAAACTTCTTAGGAAATATTATGAGAACGTTTTCAACAATTTTTTGATCTTAAATCTTATCTCCATGATTCTTGAGCCGATTCAAGGTTTGAATCTCTCTCCTTATGGTTTGAAGCTTCATTGTCTTCACCTTGTCATTACCCTAGTATGCTAACTCCAGGATATGCCAGGATTTCTTTGCACTAGATGATCCTATTATCTTGGTCAAAATTGAGTCATCCACTGAACTCTAGATCCAATACTTGGCCTTCTTATCTTTTCTCCTCTGTTTTATAAGTTGATTTATTTGGGCATTAGTCATGGCCTGTAGAGTTGTTTGGTCAGGCTCTAAGAATCCATTGTCCACTGATTCCCTATATTCCTGGACTTGCACGAAGGTTTTCATCCTCAAAGACCAGAGCTCATAGTTCTTTCCAACAATAATTGGTCCCTATGTTTTCCCTAGGTTACTTGTAGAAGTCATTTAAATATCTCGTAATGCCAAGAGAACAATTTTATTTTAGTTCTTTGGATTTGGGTTGATTGAAAGGGTTTAATCCTCTGCCTTTTATGAAGGAAATTTTTGATAGAGTCCCTTAAAAGAACTTTTGTCTAGGATCTCTAAGAACATTTCAGCTACATTCAATCTCTTCCCCAAGGGTTTTAGTTCAGAGATTTGACCCATGGTGGTTGTGGATCATATTCATTTGTTTTCAACTAGAATACCTCATACTCGCACTATCTCTTCCATAAAAATCCAGTCGTTGGAATTGAAATAAAACATTCTTTGGTCTCATTCTAGACAAAACTATCATCTTCATTGGTGGATTTGGAAGCCCGTGGAGCAAGAAACCACAACAGTTCATAAGGCACTTAATATTTTACTCAACCCTGCTTTGACCTATCACAAGTTGAACATGAACTAAATCTTTGTTCTCTCCAAATGATCTATCTGCTCTCCACTCTGTGAAGAGTCTTACGAACCTATTCTAATACCATGATAAACTCTATGCAGAGACATGTATTACATAATATTTAAAGAACTAAGGCTTAGATTTCCCTTCTCATCATTAGCATAGCTTTATATATATTAGAATAACAAAGTATGATGATGTCAACCACTAACATAATTATGACTAGCAAACAAAATTCTAACTAACTAACACAATTCTAACTAACTAACACAACTTGGTCAAACACAAGGGAGATTACATACTTGAACAAAAAGGCTAGAGGAAAGTAAGGAAAACATAAGAATGTTTACATACAAAATTATGAAATTGGAAATGCAGCAAAGCCCATGATATGAGGAATTAAGGAAAGATATTTTCTTTAAGCCTTTTGTTGGTTTTCTTGGAATTCATTAACTCTAAAATATGGAAGAAGACATTATTTTGTAGGTCATGGAACAAGAAAGGAAACATGTCTAGGGCCACATATTGCCAAACACTTGAAGCAAGAAGAATACCCCTAGTTGGAAACAATTTATTAACAATTAATGATAGTATTCAATGCATTTTAATGCTTCCAATCCCATTTATCCACTCATATGGTTGTATCAATCTTCATCATTCACTCTAGTAAATGATCTTCGCTTACAACTACCCCAGTAGAAGCGATGAAAAAGAGGAGTGATAATTTCTAGACACCATAAAATATCTAATAGGTAGGCCAATTACCTATTGTTGACTACAACCACAACTCTTCTTAGGCGCGTCCTTACATTACACCTTCTACATTTTTTACTTTTTTCATTAACTATCGTAAGAATTTGACAATGAACTTGTTGGAGAAACAACAATTTTGCATTGCTTAAATCATGTTTTTGAATGCATAAATCAATTCAGATCCCTCAAAAAAACTGAGACAACAAATGGAACCTGTAATTCCAACTATTCTTCTAAATTTCTAATCAGATTTTGAAAAAAACTTGTAAGCAAAATACCCAAACGTTTAAACTAACATTTAGACTATGTTCATTGAAATAGCTTTAAGTGACAACTAACCATGCACATGTAAAAATCTAAGCAAGTTGTTGGAATATATCATTTGCTATCATTGATATTGTAAAAAATATCAATATTTGGCTTCCAACTTAGAGGCTCATACAACGATGTTATTTTGTAAGGAAAAGGAAATGTCTCTGATAATGGCTAAATTGAACATTACAAGTCAAAAGTCTCCTTTCATATTAAAAAAAAGTGAACAGTGCTAAGGATAATCTGCATTTGTTTTTTAATTCAAAATCAAGTAACCAAAGTTAATTACGGGGATATTGTTGTTAGACTTGGATAGGGATTTGTAATTATCAAGTTTTTTTTTCTTCTCCATTTTATTTATTATTTTGATTTAATTATTTTATAAAGTATTTTGTTCTTTTATGTATTTTTTATTATTTTAATTTAATTATCATAAGATGTACACAAATTTCATTTGGAAAAATTTGTGGTGTTTGTAATTAATTTTTTTTTTCAAATGGTTTTTATATTATAGAAGACATGGATAAAGACATCTAAAAATACTTTAAAAATTAAATTTTCCAAAAAAATTGGATTTGGGGAGATTTCAAAGAAAAATTATTTATACATAATTATGTATATGCACAAATAAAAGTGATTTATATTTTTTCACATATTTTTTATATCATCAAATTAAAAGTGATTAATACTTTTTTACATCATTTAAAAATAATAATAATAATAATAATAATAATAATATAATTTTAAGGTCACATACTCCATTCTAGATCTGAACTTGTGACCTCTTAAAAAAAGCACATGTTGTTAATCAGTCAATCTATTAAAAACAATTCATATTTTTTTACATCATTTTTCATATTTGTTATTATTATTGATATTTTATTTTTTCACATCATCTTTTTCACTTTAATAATCAAATAGTTTCACAGAAGGAGTCACTAAACTATGATCTTAAAAATAAATTATTATTATTATTAATATTTATTTTGTTTTTACACTAAAAATTAACATTTCTCTTTTTTTAATAATGTACATATATTATATTATTAAATTAACATTTATCTTTTTTAAATGATGTACATTTAGCGGTTTTGAATGAGAATACTACTTCTCTCCTATTTTGAAATTATTTCTCTGCGATTTTGAATGGAAATAATATTTCTATGTTGAACGGAAATAATATTTCTCCACCTACTTCTCTTCCGTTTTGAAATTATATCTTTGTGGTTTTAAACGGGAATAATACTTCTCTATTTATTTTTTATTTTTTTTAAGGAAAGATTTCTAAGATTATATATCTAGGGTTTTGAACGGACCTAGAATAATCTCTGTAGTTTCTGTTTATTTTTTGCTTCTTCAACAGGTTGAGTATTTGGACATATGAAATGAGGTGAGTCACTTTTTACTTTGATCCAGTTTTAATTTTAGTTAAAGAGATTTAAATATATTTTATTCTTTTTTATTTTATTTTAAGTTTCATAAGTAAAAGTTGATTTGAGAGATAAAGTCAATCCATAATAATAATTGTTACATCTTTTTTCTCTTCTTTTCAATATGAGCACTCCACCACCTATTCCAAAAACTCATCCTAACAAGGGGAGCCCCCCCCCAAATCACCCTAGAGATCCTTTAAAATTATATGGAATTAGTATAAAAATGAAGAGAAGAGAGAGATGTCAAAATCCAAATAGAGTTGGAAACATTAGAAAAAATGAGTGAAGAAAGAGACATAAAACTCCAAATGGAGCTAGAGGCAATGATTGATAAAAAAATTAAAGATACCATTCAAACTCAAATAGAGGATAGATTCTTAGGGTTCAAGAGTGAATTGCAAACATTGAAAGATAGAATTCAAGAAATGGAAAAACATAAACAATCAACCCAAGAAGGAGGGGTTGAAAAAAATCACAACTTGGGAGATAGGATTAAAGAGCTAGAAGAAAAACTAACCAACAATTTGACCCTCAGTAATATGGAAAACAAATTGGATATCAAACCCATCAAAGATGAAATGAATAAGCTAATCGAATTGGACCATGAGCATAACAAAAGAGCCTTGAACCTCATAATTTTTGGTATAAAAGAACAACAAGAGGAGGATACGCTAGCAATAGCAAAAGAAGAATTAAAAAATAAATCACAAATTGATACAACTTACCTCATAGAAACAAATAGGCTAGGAAAAATAATTGATCACAAAGATAGTTTGATCTATGTCAAAGTAAGTTGTAATGACCATAAATATAACATACTTCTAGTAAATATCTGAATTAAAAGGGTCAAGAATATTTATAAATGAAGACCTCATTCCCGAAGACCAAGTTGAATTAAGGAAGGAAGTTCAAAAGGTAAAAGAAGCTAGGAAAGAAGGAAAATGGGCAATAATTAGAAATCGAAAAGCTAGTGTTCGAGATAGAGATGAGAATTATAATAATAAATAGGAATTTGGGACACTCGAGATCCTTTTTTGGAATTGCCGTGGCTTTCCATGGCGCAAAGGTCCTATGATAAGTTGGATCCCAAGTGATATTGATATAATTTGTCTAGCTGAAACTTGGGAGCATGAGGAGTCTAAGGTCCCTAACATGGAAGGATTTGTCTTGTGATCAGCATGGAAAAAAAAATCCCACCGTAGAGGGATAGGAGACATAGCTTGTTATATTAGAAAAAATATTTGTCCTCACATTCAACTTCATAAGATTGACCCTCTTAATCAACACATTTGGATAGAAATTTCAGACATCAATGCTAAGAATATGTATATAGAAATTTGTTATTTTGCACCTATTAATTTTAATTTTTATAAGAAAAATAATCTAGATAAAAATTGTCCCTATAATAATTTAGAACAAGATATTTATAATTTGAAAAATGAAGGTAATATCCTCCTGCTAGGAGACTTTAATGCTAGGACTACAACTAAACAATATACTCTTTTAAGTGATGACTCCAACCATAATCCTTTATGGCTAGATGAGGACCTTGTTTTATCTAATAGCTACAAAAGAAGCTTTGAAGACCTAATTCAGAATTTGTTTGGTACTGAGTTGGTTAAACTCTGCATCTCTCAAGACCTAATAATTTGCAATGGAGTAATGAAGTGGCCAAACTCCAACCAAATGACATGTATTCATGGGCTAGGTAGAAGTGTTGTAGATTATGTGATATCTGATATCCCCGTTTCCAACCAAATAACATTTTTTGACCTTTTAAATGACCATGAGCCTGACTCTGATCATAAACCTTTAACCCTAAGTCTAAAATTTTCCATGCATAGGAGCACCATTGAAGAGAATTCTGATAATCAAAGGAATTTGCGCTTTGACAAAAGTAAAGTTGACATTTTCTTAAAATATTTAAATAGTAAATTAAACCTCCTAAATTATAAGGACAACATTGAAGAACTTTATCATAATTTTACAACTACCCTTTCCACTTCTATTAGCAAGTTCTCTTTCGAGGTGTCCTATAAAAAGAATAATAGAACAACCAAACCTTGGTATGATAAAGAATGTAAAATTGCTAGGAAATCCATTAGGGATGCTTCTAATGAGCCCTTAAAACTCGATAAGATCAATACGTACAATGCCATAATTAAAAGGAAAAAAAGATACTATATCAATAAAAGGCAAGAGCAACTTTCACAACTATACAAGGTCGATCCTAAGAAGTTCTGGAGCCAAATTCTAAAATGCAATACTAAAGAAAATAATAGGATTCCCTTAACGAACTAGAATTCCTACCTTAAAAGTTTTTACGAGTTCCCTAATGCCATGGACACCATTCCTATTGTCCCTACAAAGGAAGAAGTTTTTTATTTAGATGACATAGAGTTCGGGGTTAAGCAGCTTGCAAATGGGAAAGCTAAGGACATTGAAGGCTACCAAGCTGAAATTTTTAAAATTGAAGGGCCAATCCTTATCCCTCACATACACAAGCTCTTCATTTTAGCAGTCAAGCAGGGATTCCCTAAACCCTGGTCGCAAAGCCTCATTGTTCCTATTTTTAAAAATGGGGATAGAAACATTCCCTCTAATTATAGGACCATTGTGATTAGCCCGATGTTAGCCAAGCTTTATGGAATTATTTTGGAAAAGAAGATTAGCATTTGGCTAGAAATTCACGGTAAAAGAGCTAAAGGCCAGGTCAGGTCTAGGAGATATCATTCAACTGTGGACCATATTGTTCCCTTTAGGATCATTCCAGAGGAGTTCTGCAATACTAAAACCAATATTTTTTGTTGTTTTGTTGACTTTAGAAAATCTTTTGAGATGGTTCCTAAGAAAAACCTTTGGAATAGGTTGGAAGAGACAAAAGTTTCTCTCGAGTTGAGGGCTGTTGCAATAAGGATGTATGAGAACGTTATTGCTAAGTTTTAAAACACCGAGGGATGGTCAAAAGAGATTAACTGCAATATTAGAGTCAAACAAGGTTGTCCCTTGTCCCCTACCCTTTTAGGCATATACATTGATAAGTTAGAAGAATGCTTGGAAAAATAAGGTTGTGTCGGCCCTACTCTCACTGGTATAGTCATCAATCTTCTTCTTTATGCCGATGATATCGTTCTTATGGCAAGGAGTTCCCATGATCTTGAAAACCAACTAAGAATCCTCAAGGATTTTTGCTCTAATATGGGTATGAATGTTAATACTGATAAGACTAAGGTCATGATTATTAAATACAATAAGATGCCTTATGATACCTTTTTATATGACAAAATCAACTTGTAGGAAGTGACTTCATACAAATATCTTGGAATTGATATTCACCACAAACTCAATTGGAATTATAGCATTGAGAAAATGATTATTGGGGGATGGAAAGCTTATTATGGGCTTGATAACAATTGTAAATCAATCGATCTTTGGAGTTGGGATAAGAAGAAACTCCTCTTTGAGACTCTTGTTACACCTGTTATTCTTTATGGATGTGAAGTCTGGGGCTGTAGTATCTCTCGTGAATCCTGGAGAAAGATAGAGAAAAAACAAAATAATTTTATAACCTATAATTTCAAAATTAAAGGAAATACGCCCTATCCCATCATTCTCTTAGAAACAAGCCTCTCCCCCATTGAGAGCATGGCTATGACTAGATACCTAATGTATAAGAACAAGTTAAACAACATGGAAGACAAGAGGTTACCTAAAATTGCTTCAAAATCAAGTCATAACCACCTTTGACTCAAGCGAGGATGGCATAAAGACGCCTGGTCTTGGATAAACTATTGGGGATTCATGGAAGAAACCATTTTGCAAAATAAAGATACTATTAAAAAAAACGTCAAATCAAAATTTAAGGAAAAAATGTGGTGTGATAAAGAGCTAGAGGAAAAAAGAAAATTAAGGTATTATAAAGATGCAATCAACCCTAATCTAGAAGATCAAAATTATCTATCTGTTTTCTCTAGTGTAAAGAAAAAAATGAACATTGCTAAGATGAGAACAAATTCTCACGAGCTCAATTCCTAAAACGCCATGGGATGAAAGAGTGTGTCACCTTTGTGACACTAAGAAAGTTGAAGATGAAAAGCACTTTCTCTTAAATTGCCCAGCCTATACCCATATTAGATCTTATTTTCAAAATATTTATCACACTACCAACCTTCTTATCCTCTTAACTCAACAAAAGTATGGTGATCTTGGAAATATTCTCTTAATGTTTTTCCAACACAGATAGAAAATTCTAAAGAATCATAGGTAATCACTTACCCTCTTAAGGTACGATAGACCAATTCGGTCTTAGTGGAGGGTAATCATCATCATCATTATCATAATAATAATAATAATATATTTTTTTAAGGTCACGGCCAAGCCACAAATTGGTGTATGAGACCCCTTTATTTGTGGGACAAAGGACCCCCTCTGCTCAACGATTTGAATGGTAAAGTCTACCGAGGTATACATACCCTACCCCCCTCTAGATTTGAACTTGTGATCTCTTAGGAGGAAACACATGTTCTTAACCATTTTAAATGATGTACATATATTATATTATTATATTAAAAATTGAGTTTGATATTATTAACAAATAATTTTTTTTTATAATGCAGGCATACAATTAAAGAATTGATTGGTCTAATATATACAACTTTCTTGCACTAACATTGTCAAGGTCACTTCATCACCTCACCTCACCTCACTAATACATAAAACTTTGATCTATAAGAAAATTAGGCTACACCTTAGTTACACTTTTTTTTTTTTTTAAATCGAGTCTATTTGCTACCAAGTTAACCTACTCCTTTAAGTCATATCTGAAATCTGCATGCACCAACGGTACATTTATTGGATTTCTCATCAATCAAATTTAAGTCATACCTGGAATTTAAGTCAAAATTAATTAAAAGGCATCGCAACCAGTACCAAGTGACTATACCAAGTGACTATTAGGCATGATTTTAACTTATATTAAATTAGTATAGCTATAAATTAGTGGCTGGTGAATGTTGAAAGGACGGTTTGCAAAATTTGAATCATCAGGAAAGAGAAACGGCTCAGAGGTGGACGAAAGGAGTTGGCTGGAAGGAGGCACTGTGTCAAGAGGTGGACGAAAGAAAGGAGTTGGCTGGAAGGAGGCAGTGTGTCAAGAGGTGGACGAAAGGAGTTGGTTGGAAGGAGGCAGTGTGTCAAGAACGTGGTTGGTGAAGGCCAAAGGTTTAGGTTGACCTAGAAAATGAAACAAATTATCACTCATAAGTGGCAATAAGTTAGCCATCATAGTAAATTTTAAATATGATTAAGTAAAAGTAAAAAAATAAATATGTAAACTGATGTTTTTATAATAGTGAGGAAGTTAGTGGTTGAAATCACAACCATTGATTTATTGGGACTACTAAAAATATTGAATCAATATTTAATCTTGTCCATACAAAACTGATTAAACACTAAAAACCTATTAAATGTGCCCATGATAAATATGTGTAAGCATTTCGACTTAATTAAATACAACATACTACAATTTAAGTACCGGTTAATTTTTTTTTTAAGAGACTCCATTTGCTCTAACTCCATACAAAATGGGGTAGCTTCTCGCTGCAATACAGAACCTGTTATCCTGTTGTTGGACACGTATGGCATTATCACTTGCTCTTTGCCACCGGAAAGGCATATAGGCTTGGCCAATTTTCAACTTATTTAGATCAAAATTAAGCTAATAACAGAACATTTTTAAAGCAAACAGACATAGATATGATTTAGGATTGATCTTCAGAGTTCAACGATATGTTGATAGATAATCGGCACAGGCCTGTCGGGTATTTCGGGAATCTCAATGTTCCCCTGCAACATCTTCAGAGCTTCCGCAATCGTAGGTCTGTAAGCCACCATAACGTGGGCACACAGAATACCTACTGAAACGAACCTCGCCATGATGTTCAACGGCCCACTGTGACGGATCCTTTCATCTATTACTTCAATACCTTTGCCTGCTTTCACAAGCGTCCATGCCCAATCCGTTATTAGATAATTCGATGCTGATTCCAGGGAGGTGTC
>ML790767.1:210458-239093 GCA_009831015.1 Picea engelmannii | reverse complement strand
AGGAATGTGTCATCCTTTATATTTTTTAATTTGTGTTTTCATTTATGATCTTACATTTATATTTATTACATGTAGCCATCCTAAAATAATGGGTTCATTTAATTAACCAATCAATTGTTAAAAAAATGTTTTCAAATAATTAAAAAAAATAAAAAAAATCTGGTTGTAATGTTTCACCTTAGGAGAAGGTCATAATTTTTTGTCAACTTAGGGATTAATATGCATTTTACTGCATATCCATTACTATATACCATGTCACTAAGGGACATGTATAATAAGAAGAGCAAAAAGTAATCTATTAAGAGATAATGAAAATGTCATTAAAAATAAAAAAATAAAAACGAATAAGTAAGAAAATATATAAATGAAAAACAAATAATTAAAAGGATATAAGAAAATGAGAAAAAAGAGAGGAGACAAAAGAGGAGGTGAAAGGGAAACAAAGACATAGAGATCAAATCCTTTGAGGTGCAAAACTTTACTCAAGTTTTTTCAATCTAAAAAAGTTTTCATCTCGAGGGACTTGATCCCTCTCAGCCCATGATAGATTCAGAGTTAAGATGGAGTTAAGCACCGCTTCCCTAAAAGGTGGACGAGACAAATTCTTATTATACCTATTATTAAAAATGGGAATAAAAACAATCCCTCTAACAATCGAACCATTATGATTAGCCCTATTTTATCCAAAGTGTGCGGAATTATTTTAGAAAAGAAGAAATTATAATAAATTCATGGTAAAAGAGCTAAAGGCCAAGCTAATTTAGGATCTATCATTTAACCATGGACCACCTTCTTACTATTAGGATCATTGCGGAGGACTTTCGCAATAATAAAACCGGTCTCCTTTGATGCTTCACTAACTTAAAAAATATTTTGACACAGTGCCCAAGAAAAACCTTTGGAATAGGTTGGAAGAGTTAAAAGTTCCTTCAAAGTTGAGGTTGCTATGGAAAGGTTGCATCAAAATGTTATTTCCAAGTTTAGGAATGTTGAGGGATAGTCGGGAGAAATTAACTGTAATATGTGAGTTAATGAAGGTTGTCCCTTATCCCTAACCCTTTTTGGCATGAACATGGACAAGTTAGAAGAGTGTTTGGTTCAACCTTTGGAATAGTTTAGAAGAGTTAAAAGTTCCTTTAGAGTTGAGGTTTCTATGGCAAGGTTGTATGAGAATGTTATTTCCAAAATTAGGAATGTTGAGGGATAGTCGGAAGAAATTAATTGTAATATGTGAGTTAATCAAGGTTGTCCCTTGTCGCTAACCCTTTTTGGCATGCACATGGACAAGTTAGAAGAGTGTTTGGAATAACTAGGTTGCGTCGATCCAATTCTTGTTGGAATACTCACGATTCTTCTTCTTTATGTCGATGATATTGTTTTTGTGGCGAGGAGTTCCTATGACCTTGGAAAGCAACCAAGAATCCTCAAGGATTTGTGCTCAAGTGTGGGTAGGATTGTTAATACTAACAAAATTATAGTTATGATAATTAAATACAAAAAGAACACCTATGATACTTTCGAATATGAAAACGACAAATTAGAGGAAGTACCTTCATATGAATATCTCAGAATAGATATCCATCATAAGCTCAACTAGAACTATACCATTGAGAAAAGGACAAACAAAGGGTGGAAAGATCATTGTGGAATTGAAAGAATTGTAAATAGACAAACCATGCTATTTTATATGGATGAGAAGTTTGGGAATACAATATCTCTAGAGAATCATGGAGAAAGATATCATAGATCCAAAATAAAATGATAACTTGTAATCTCAAAACTAAAGGCAAATTCTTGATAAATAAGTTGAAAGGCATAGATGTTATTATTATGATTGGTTTCTCCATCATCATTATTATCTCTCTCTCTCTCTCTCTCTCTATATATATATATATTCAAAATAAAAAAATTAGTTTAGATTTTTCAAAGGGAATTTTTTTATAATAAGTTGCACTAGTAATTATTTCATTTATTTATTTTATTAATATATGTATCATTTATTTATTGACATTCTAAATTGAGAAATTGATATTATTTTTTTAATGGAAATATTGAATATTGAATTTTAAGTGTTCTAAAATACACTTAAAATTCTAGGTGTTCCAAAATACAATTTTCAATAAATTTTGACATATGTGCATTGCAAACCTCGTGCTTCTTTTTGAGTTTTGAAAACATAATTTTCAAAAATAAAGAAAAAACATTGTTTATATTAAGTGTGCTTCCCAAAATCACTTAAAAAATTATTAAGTTGGATTGTATTTTCATTAGGTAGGTAACTTTAAGAAAAAATGCATGTAATTAATGGTTGAGTGTAGGAAGTTGGTGACCGAAAAAGTGGCAAGGGGGTTAACATGAACACGCACTTGTAGGAACATGTGTGCAATCTCAGGAACATGCATGCATTCCTAATCCTATAGGTTTGGTAATTCTCGAACCTCCATCAAGATTGCCACATAGGTTTGTCGACATCAATGCACACGTGTTCTTATGAACATGTGTGCATTCTTAACAGGAATGTGTGTGTGTTCTTAACAGGAAAGCACATGCATTCCTACTTTGCCCTTTTTTTAAGGACCACACATGCGTTTTGAGCTCATTTTCACATTGTTCCTTGTGAATTCCCTTCATTGAAAAAGAAAAAAAGGATAAGTAAAGGAGAAAATCCCATTATCTCAAAAGGTTGTTTCATTTCGAGTAATGAGAGCATCGGGGCTTAGCATAAATGTGTCTTCAAATCATCGAACGCTTTATGTTGTGACTATCCCCACATGATTTTTTCCTTTCCATTGCCCCTAGTCACTTGGCTGAAGGCCCATGCAATGTGGGAGAATCCCAACATGAACCTGCGATAGAAATTAGCAAGGCCTAAGAAGCTCTGAAGCTCAGTGAGTGTGGTTGGGGTTGGCCAGTCACGGATGACTTGGATCTTGGCTGGATTGACATGCTCCCCATTCTCATCAACAATGTAGCCTAGGTATTGGTTCATGTTCATGTCGAAAGAGCATTTTTTCAAATTTGCATATAGCTTGTTTTTCCACTGAGTGTGAAACACTTGTTGAACATGTTGCAAGTGTTTCACCTAATTCTTGATGAAGATGAAGATGTCATCCAAATACACCACCACAAAATAATTGGTGAAAGTCCGGAAGATATCATCCATCATCCTCATGAAAGTATTTGGGGCATTTGTCAATCCAAAGGGCATGACCAACCATTCAAAAATACCTTCTTTGGACTTGAAGGCAGCCTTCCATACATTTGTCTACTCTATTGGCACCTAGTTGGACTTCAGATCAATCTCACTGAAGTATTTGGTCCCCTTGAGATGGTCAAGGAGATTGTCAATTAGGGGAATAGGGTATCGGTTCCTGACTATGATTTTATTTAGGGCCCAATAATCAATGCAGTGTCACCAAATTCTATCTTTCTTATACACAAGAACGATTGGGATTCCACAAGCTCATGAGCTTGGGTAGATATGCCCCTTTTTGAGAAGATCTTGGATCCAAAGCTTAATTTTCTCATTTTTTGATAGAAAGTGACGATAGACTGGCTCATTGGGCAGAGTGCGTTGGGGGTCAAATCGATTGAGTGCTTGACCTTACATTGCATAGGTACCCGAGTGGGTGAGGAGAATATGTATTTGTATTCTTCCAAGACCTTATCCACTTGCTTCTGCTTCTTGGAGAGACCTGTCGCATAGGCCATGGATGTGGTTGCAACCTTCCACTCACTTTGAGCATGAATCATGAAGAAGAAAAACTTCTAGGTCTGAGAGATCACTTTCCTACATTACTTGGTAGAGATCAAGGAAATGGAAGTAGATGGGACTACCTCGGGTATCCTATATAATTTCATGTTCAAAGTAATAATAAAACTATGAGGCCTAGACTCATATACATCATGACATTTTCATAAATAAGGTCGACCTAAAATAAAATCACAAACTTCAAGGGGGGCAATATCACACAATACCTCATCTTTGAAGGGATTGATGTCATAGGCCAGGTGACAATGTTGGATAACATAGAGATCGCTCCCTTTGCGGATCCATCCGATGGTGTATGAATTTGGGTGTGGTGTTTTCGACGGAGTCAACTTCTTGAAAACCTCCACTGAGATGAGTTTATTCTGGCTACTACTATCAACAATGAAGTGCAAAGGAGTACCCTTCACCCACATCTATGAATGAAAGCGACAGTCACCTTTCTATTTTTCATCAGGTTCATAGGGATGGAGCTTGGTGGTGGTAGAAACACTGGCACTGGGTTCTGCATCAATGATCTGTCTCCCTTTTTCTAGTTCTGGCTTAGAGTCAGAGCTCGCATCTAATTCAAAGTATTTCACCTCAGACAACAATGATTTATTTGAGAGACATTCAGCGGTGTTATGCCATGGGATCTTATGGAACTCACACCATTTCCCAGTGCCTTTCTTTGTCTTTCCATTGTCCTTCTTTGTTTTCGGTTTGGACTGGTTATCCTGAGTTTTTTCATCCTTTCTTTACCATTTTTTTTGCAGGTTGGGGCCACCTTTTCCCTGCTTCTATTGTGCGGGGTATGCAAACCAAAACAGACACGTCTTTTATTTAAGATTATGATATATTTTGATAACATATCGATAGGTTTTCCCAAGGACAAGATGTCCATAAACTCCATTTCTATATGGATATAACCATGTAGACCGTCGCGATAATTGAGTAACAGATGTTGGTTAGAGTCTTTGATACCCAGCTTGGTGTGCAAGGTATGGAATACATTGGTGAACTTTGTCACTGTTTGGTTCCTTTCCTATCGAAGTGTGGCCCATTTTGTATATAAGTATTCATAACTTCCAACATGCTAGTATTGTTCTTTAATAACATCCCTGAAAGAGCCCCAAGTGGTTGCGACTACAAATAATGTATACCCCTTTGTTTCCTTTTGTTCACGAAAAGTATCCCACCAATATTTGACATGGGGTATAATCTTAAGGAGTGCAAATGTAATATTTTCTCTATATAAAAAGTCATGGACATAAAAATACCCTTCTAGAAGGTTTAACAATTTTTTCTACAACATCTGCATCTATTTGACCTTCAAATATAAGAATATCAAAATTGATATGTACCTTGAAGGGGGAGATGCCTCCTCTTGAGAAAGATGTGTTACTTGTTGGCAGTCATCAAAGGATTTGCACAAAATTATCCATCATCTCCTTCCTTTGTGACGAGAGGGATTCCTCGAGCAATAGTTTAAAGGGATCTCCTGCCCCATCATCCCTATTTTATTCCCCCATGGGTGACCATCGGTTTCGGCGAGGCCAATCTTATAAAGGCTCAACTAGTTCAAGTCCCAAATTATTATACCCTGACCTCGTTGGGGACATGCACAGAGAAACAAATGAAGAGAAGACCGCTTGGATACCACTGATCCATATTTATGAGCGGAACAAAATGAAAGACAGATCTATCACATTAACATAGATATAAAGAGAACAATAACAGAGATACAATGGAACTTAACTTCTATTCAATAAAGAAATCTGTTGAAATTGTAAAATGTGGAATGAAAACAATCTTTCTCGAATGGTGGTAGCTAATCTATGAGAAGAGATGTGGTAGCTACATGTATTCATTTGAGAACATCACAATGAAGCCTTCAATCCGTTTTAGCATCAAGAAGTAAACATAAGACCCTATACATCCAAAAACCTAACCCTATGAGGTGAAGCGCCAAAGGTCATGTGGGTCTTGATGGGGTAAGTTAGTAAAAGAACCTCCCAAGTTCGTAATTTTTGCATACAATATTCATATTAGGTGCACAATGGACAGTTGGAAAGGTCTATCTAAGGAAATCACATTATGCCTAGACATCACTTCCCACCCCCAACATATATCTTTTTCCATGCATCACCAATGAATTCATCGACATGCCACCCATCCACACCACCTCTTCCATCACATCCATGCACAATGGATGCACCCGTATGCCACCCACCCCCACCACCATTTCCATCATCCCCATCCATCGAGGCTACCATAGTAGAGGTTGTCTTGGAGCAGGTTGTATAACCAAGCACTGCACCTGCCAGAGACTCCCCATCGAGGCCCGAGATATTGACAGTGAGATAATGTGTTGATGATATTTGTTTATGTATCATCAATTTTATATTAAGCATATTTGTTTAATTTTTTTTATTTGATCCTTGTAACTGATGCACAGTGGAATTGTTGAGACATTGGGGTCAGGAAGGAGGGTAACACCCTCACGATTATCAATATCATATGTGGTGAGTTGTCTTAGGTTAAATTACAAAGTATCATTTTGTATGTATTTTAATTCATTGACGAAAAAAAACTTATAACAATGTTTTTTCTTTGTGCACTCTCTGGAGTGACAAAACATGTCCAGACCCAGAACCAATCGAGGTGCTTCCTCAAGAAAGAGAAAAATATATATTTTCAGGATGATTCTGAGGGTGGAAATGGTCAATGATTGACCAATTACTCCCATTATGTATATAGGTCACCATATGATTGTTTTCCATGTTAGGAACTTGCCATTTTGTATATTAGGCATGAGATGCCATTTTGTAAAAAATGTAGAATTTAGACGATGTTGAATATATATATAGATGCCATTTTGTAAAAAATGTAGAATTTAGACGATGTTGAATATATATATATATATATATATTCAACATCGTCTAAATTCTACATTTTTTACAAAATGGCACCTCGTTCCATATATATATATATACATTTCATGGCATGTTTTTTTATGTTCATCTCATTGTTTCTGCATTTGATGTTGATGAATGTATGGATTTTATGTGTATGAATGTATAATTCTTTTCTAAAGTGACTATAAATACTTGTGTTACAGATTAATGAATCTCTTATGGTGGAAAATATTTCTAAGTGTTAAATCCATAAGTAATGAATGGTTATCATTACCCAAATTTATGGGTAGGGCATACATTTCCTTCTGCATTGGGGTGAAATCATGAAGATGGGTTACACTTTTGCTTGTTTTATGAGAAAAAAAGCTGTATTTTCACAAGTTATTAAACTTCTGACATACAAAAGTATTTTTTTTATTTAGAATTTCACTTTACAGTAAAAACAAACCTTGTGAAGAATTGTGTTAGCTTTCCAATGACTATTTTTCAATTTTTTTTTATCACAATTTGATATGTCAATTTGACAATTGTTTAACAGTATGTTTCTTAAACATGAAATGAATGATAATGAGTTACTTATTTATACAACAACATATATATTATTAAACTTATGTTTTTAAGAAACAAAATATACAGCAACAATCTACAGAGACTCTATTTTATTATGACTATTATTTTGAATTTAACAGATGAATATTATAATTTCTAGAATTTTTTTAAGTTGACCAAGCTGAAAACGTTGCAGAGTTTACTAAGAGGGGGGGTGAATCAGTAATAGAGCAATTTAATCCTTTTTAACCATAAAATGCAAGTGTTATATCAATGTATCATTATAATCCAATAGTTTCAGAGTAAATAAACAATGAACAAATGAGCAATCATACAGATACACAGTACGCCAATTTTTTTTACGTGGAAACCCAAAGTGGGAGAAAATCACTAAATTCTTTTTCTTATATGTATTTAAGAATTACATTCGTTAGAAGCACCAAATTCCTTTGTTTTCCAGCTACAACTGGAAGGAGGCTCCAACCCCCTAGTTTCTCAGGCCACAACCTAATGGAAACTCCAACTCCCCAATTTTTTGGCTACAACCTCCTATGTTCTCCAGCTACAATCGGAAGGTGGATACAACCACCTGTCCTTGCCCTGTCCAATCACCCTGTTGTAGAAGTAGAATGATGGAATCACTGTCACACTATCAATATGAGATATAGTGCTATAAATCTGTACCAATCAGCCTATACCAAACAACTTGTACCAAACAACCTGTAAACAACCTGTACCATAAACATGTGCATCAACCATGTACCAAACTATACCTCAACCTGTACCATCAACAAGTGCATAAACCATGCACCAAATATCTACCAATCATGCATCAAATACACATAAACTATGACTCATCAAGATGTACCAACATCATCAACTACACACCTCATTTATGTGCCAACTCATCAGCTACTTTGTCTCAGTCATGTACCCAACATGTACCCAACATGTACCTCAACCAAAATCCCTCATCAATTTCATCATCCAAATGTGATTTGTAACTCTGTAACATACCTGGTGTATATGATGACATACCTGCAAACCTTCCTTAACTTTAACAACAAGAGACTAGCATTTTCATCAAACTTTACTTTATTCTCACGTGACTAATTTTGGATTAGTCAACAACCCTAACTTGCATTCATCATAACTATGTACCTATAATGAATGATGATCTGAAAATGGTACACAATTTTCTTCAGTGTCTTTTATGCAATTCCTCCATATTTCACTACTTGGAACCTCTCATAAAAGGAGTTATATAAAAAATGGCATACTTTGTTGAATTTTGGCTTATTCTAGAGATCAAACTTGTAGAGAATTTACCGCACAGAATATTTGTTGTATAGATATGAAAATTGTAGACAACATACTAAAGACTGTACTCTAACCAATACATTTTTTTTTACCTAATTTGGATTTGTTATGAATAATTTATGACATTTTTACCTGAAACACATGTTTTAGACCAGTTTCAGAACTAGCCAAAAACCCTATTTTCCACAGAGTGTAACTCCAAAAATACAACGACCCACAAGCTGAAATTTATATCACAACTACTTGGATATGTTTCCTCAACGGATTCCATATTTCACGGTCTGAGTCATTCTAGAATAGAAGTTATTCTGAAAATGGTGAGATGACATGTAAATAACATATCTTAGAAAGCATCATCAAAATAATTTATCCTCCCTTGATTTTGGCCTTCTTTACTTCACCTTCCCTATGAAATTTGTCTTAGATATCCTTTGGTTACCTCCGTCATCTGTAGATATTCAATATTCTCAAGTTTTTTTAAATGAGAGACCCTTTCCTCTTATTTATACTTTTATGTAGCTTCCTCAAGGGGTTACCTTCTAACCATCTTAAACCACTTTCCTTATTTTAGGGCTAACCCACTTCTAACCACTTTTCCACTTAGTAATTTCTCCATTAACTTAATTATTTAAATAATTTATTCTTTGCAACCACTTTGACTATTTTGACCTTTTGGGGCTTCTAGATGACTCATGAGGGTTCTCGAACTTCACATGGCCATAACTCTCTAACCATAAGGAGTTATGTTATGTTCCACATACCACCGGAAATGGCATGGCATGTAATATCCATATAGAATAGTCTTACCTTCAAATATATTTAAACTCATACCATTATACATCAAACAAACTTGGGTCCATTACCAAAAACTTTGTGCTACCGGAATTGGATACCAGACTTTATTCAAGGGTTGACATCAATGAAAACCAACCCAAATAATCAACACCTATAAATCAATTCACCTATGTTTGGTGGATCTGCAAGTAATCCTCTCTTAGATGTTGTTGATGTCATTCAATCAAATGCATCTGCACAAAAGTGAGTTATTAGTGTTTCTACACTTATACAACATATCTAACAAAATTTTCAATCACTTCCTAATTAACTCAGTAAGGAACTGAAGAGAGTGAATTTAATTATTTATTCGAGGTCTTCTTACATGTTACAAAATGTGCCATTTTTGAAAACCTATATACTACCACCATCACATAATCATGCTTCATATGTGTCATAGGTAGTCCCAAAATAAAATCCATTCTTACATCTTTGCACGACCTTTCAAGTACCATAAATGGAGTGTAAATTCTTGTATTTTGACTTCTACCTTTGGCTAGTTGAGAAACTCTACAACACTCAAAAACAATTCTGACGTCTTTTTAGATGTTGGGCCAAACGTACCATTATTTCACCAATGTTGTGGTATTGTCCATGCCATAATGTCCTCCTAAACTTCCACTATGTAACTCTCTAATGAGATTCAACCTTAATGAACACTATGGAATACACAATCGTTGGTTCTTAAACAACAATACTTCTTGAATATGGTAATACAAGAATGGTGTTTGGTCCATACTCCATGGTTCTTTTCACTCTTTCCAAGCCTATGCAAAATTTGCATCCTCTTCATATAACCCTTTCACACATTCCAAACTTACCAATGTAAATAACATGGTTTTTAACAATACTTTTCTCTGACTCAATGCATCAACAACCTTGTTTGATTTTTTTGATCTGTGTTTCAAAACAAATGTATAACTTTGTAAAAATTCTACCCATTTAGAATGCTTTTGATTCATTTTACCTTGGCTGTTAATGTACTACAATGCCTTGTGATCAGTAAACAAAACAAACTCCTTTGGAAGAAAGTAATGTTGCTACTTCTTTAAGGCTTGGATGATAGCATAAAACTCTTGATCATAAACATAATATTTCTTCCTTTCTTCATTTATCTTCTCACTGAAAAATGCTATCGATCTACCTTCTTTGCTCAAAATTGCTCCAATCGTTGTCCCAATGGTGTCATGGTCTACTTGAAATAGCTTATTGAAATCTGGAAGTGCCAACACTAGTTGTTCTATTACCTTTTTCTTCAATTCCTCAAATGACTTGTTTGTTGCTATTGTCCACTGAAATGTGCCTTTCTTCATGCATTCAGTAAGAGGTGCAAAAATATGATTGAAACTTCTAACTAACTTGCTATAGAAACTCACTAGTCCATGGAAACTCCTCATGCCGAAAATGCATTTAGGCATCGACCAATCTAAAATATCCTTTACCTTATCATAATCCATCTTTAAAAATTCTTTTTAAACTACAAAACCCAAGTATACAAGATCCTTCTGAAAAAAAACATACACTTCTTTATATTTATCAGCAATGCCTCCACTTTCAATTGTTGTAACACTTTCTTCATGTGCTCCAAATGTTCCTCTTTTCTCCTTCTAAAAATAAGAATGACATATAAGTATACAACAACAATTTTTCCCAAAAATGGTTTCAAAACTCTGTTCATCAGCCTCATGGACGTACTACATGCATTAGTTAACCCAAATGGCATAACTAACCACTTGAGAAACCCATATTTTGTCTTGAACATTGTATTCCATTCATCACATTGCCTTATCCAAATTTGATGATAACAACTCTTCAAATCAATCTTCATGAAGTACTCAACACCAATCAAATAGTCCATAACATCATCCATTCTCGGTAAAGGAAACCTATACTTGATGGTAATATTGTTAATAGCCCGTGAATATGTACACATCCACCACTCACCATTATTTTTCGGTGTCAAAACTATTGGTATTGTGCAAGGACTCGAAATTTTTTGAGTTAATCCTTTGTCAAGTAAATCATGTACTTGCCTATTTACCTCTTCACTCTTTGTTGGATTCATTCGATAAGGTTATTTATTTGGAAAAATGGATCCTGGTGTCAAGTCAATCTGGTGTGATATACTTATCAATGGAGGTAACCCTATTGGCAAATCATCTGCTACAATTTCCTTAAATTATTTCAACACATGTTGAATCTCGGCTAGTATAAAATTCATTTTCTCAGTTTCCTAAATCTTATTTGAAAACAATAACCATTATTTTTCTTCTCTCTTAGAAACTCTTTGGCAGAACATAACATCATTATGTTGTTACTACTATGCATATTATCATTGTTACTTTCATCCATAACCTTTTTGTTACTGTCGTCCATAACCTTGTTGTTATTGTCTTCCATAACCTTTTTGTTATTTTTTTCAATACCTTTTCCAACATTGGTACCAAATTATAACATTGTCCATCCTTGAAAAAATAATATGAATTCTCTCTATCATTGTGGAATTCCTTTCTGTCAAAAATACACAGTCTCCCAAGAAATACATGCCATGCATCCATCTCTATCACGTCACATAAAACTTGTTCATTGAAAATTCCAATCTGGATATTCAATAAACATTGCTCAGTCACAGTCACTTACTTTCTTTTTTGCAACCATGAAACTCAGTATAGATTAGTATGTGGAATGCTTTTCGAATTCAATTTCTCCATTACTTTAGTGGATACTAAATATTCTGTACTTTCACCATCTATGACAAGATGACAACACTTATCCCGAATTTTACATTTAGTTTTGATCACTCTCTTTCTTTGTTCAAGTTCTTATGTTTCCTTTGTCTCGGGCTTGATTAATACTCTTTTCAACATCATGTTTTCTCCTTTTTCCTCCTGAATTTCATCCACATTCCCACCAACAAATATTGTCTCATATACCTAGGTGACTTGCATCTTAGCCTCATTTCTTCTCATTGTGTTCTATCTCTTCATAAATTCTGATGCTTTGTGACCCTCTACGCCACATCTATAACTTGTAGTCACATACTTACCTTGGCCAAAACATTTTCCTCTATTAGCACTTGTTCCTCCTCTTTTATTTTTATTTTCGATCACTTCATCCTCCTTCTCACCATCTTTAGTAGCACTTTCTCTACCTCTCCCTCTAGTCCCTTTTCCCCAAAACTTATGGCGCAATATTATGTCAATATTTTATTCCACTTTCAAAGAAACCTAATAGAATTCATCTACATTAAAAAATTAATGTGTACTCATCTCATCTTGAATTTGATACTTCAACCCATACATGTATCTTGCCACTCTTTAATACTCTGGTTCTTTTATCCCTAACCTGAGTGACATCTTGAAGAATTCTTAAGTATATTCATGCACAAATGTCTCTTTCTACCTTATATTCTGTACTTTTCTACACAAGTTATGTTGGTAATCAACATGTAAAAATTTCTCTTTGATTTTACTAACTGTCTTCTTCCAAGTTTTAATCTTATCTAATCTATTATGTACATTGTCTTTCTGCATCATATCCCACCAAATTGCAGCATGTCCTTTCAACTTCGTGATGTAAAAAGGAACATGATTGGGATGTTTAACATTCTCATACTCAAAGTATCTTTTGATCTCTCCCATCCAATCTATAAGAGTTTCAATCCTCATACTTCCATCATAGCACAAAACTTCAACCCTTGTGCTACTTGTGTTACTCAAGAAGGATATCAAATGCATTGTTGGGTCTCCTTCCTCAACATTTTTCTCAACTTCAATATCTTCCTCGGATTCTGAATCTAACTCAGCTTCACCATTTCTTCTATTCTCTAAATCTTTTATTGTTCTTCTTAATTATTCAAGTTCTTTATTCCTTTCACCTCCTCGTGCTAAAACTTCTCTTCATAATGGAATCCTTATGAGTTGTCTTGCATCCCTCACTTGGAAAAACATTCACAATCCTTACCTCTGGGCATTGTTCTCTCACAAATCGGGAATTGAATCTTCTCTGATACCACTAGATGCAGTAGAAAATCCCTAAATCAAATCTAAAACCTACAGGATTGTGCTCTTCCTTCATAATGCACAATGGAACTCATGTTTGGACATTTAACATAAATTTCAATTGCTTTTGTTAAGACTAAAATAGAAGAAATTGATTACAATCACAAGAACACAAACAAGATATGAATCCTTTCCTTTATCATTTATTGCATAAATTCATCTAATTACAATGTGACCAATAAATACATCCTTCGAAGCCAGACTAGAACTAGTTCAGTGCATTGTTCCTCTGTGTATTACATATTATTTTCTTGATCTCGTTCTCTATGGTGATCTAAACCACTTCAATCGGCCCCAATGAATATTGATTCCATTCTTCACTAGATGACCAACCCCTCAACACCTTTCTCCCTATCTTTTTATTCTGAATGCCTCCTTTGTCGATTAATTTCTAGTTGTTGAGAAGATGAACAATCATGGTGGTTCATTTTCCAACTATTTCCCCAATTTGAAATTTGTTCCCTCTTCTTTCACTAATGATTGTCACTTGGAATTCAATATTCCTCATACATGTGGACTAAACTTGGAATCAGAATAATGAGTAGTAGCATAACAATTCCATCATAATTCTTGTAGCATGGAATTGCAACATAGAATCATGTATCGTGGAGTTGCAACATAAATCCTGTAGTGTGGAGTTGCAACATTGTCATTTTTAACAAGGAGTCACAACACGATCTACAGAGTAGAGTTGCAGCCATCCGTATTCGTCCTAAATTGACCTTTTCATAAATTTTTTTTTTTGGGTGATGTGGATTTCCCATAACCAAATATGCTCCTGCATCACAAAAACAATTTGACATGCCTAAAACACATTTGTGTCATTGAATTCACACATATGTAGTACGACCAAGGTGTATCAATGTGGCAACCTTTTCAGTGAGCAATCCCAAGGAAATGATGCAACATTTAGAGTATCATGCATGCAAAATATTCATGTCAATTGGCAATGAAATGGATCAATGTTGTAATAACACTATTCATACGTCCAATTTTGAAATGCATCAAAAATATGTTATGAGTGAAAATTTATGTTGCAAATATAACCAAAGAACTTAGGACGTCTCAACAAAATATCAAAGTGTTTGAGTATGATATAAACTTTGTGTTTATTTTCCACGTAAATGATCCAATATTAAATCACATCTCGCATGCAACATTGTGTAATATTGATGTAGCAACTTCCAATATGCAGTCTCAAGATGACAATGTAAATTTTTATAGATGTAGAGAATTCATATCAATTTGGAAATGAAATAGATCATTGTCGTAATGACTTGTTATCAATATCCAATTAGAATGAGAAAATGTTTCATATCACGTTCATGAACTATTGTACTACAATAGGACAACAAATAAAAGAATTGAATATGACAACAACGAACAAATTTAATCCATCACATATGTATCATGATAACTATGTATCAATGTTGCAATAAGTTTCTAATGTGCAATTCAACCTCAAATTTCAATATTAGAATGTATATATACAAATATACAATGTTTTAAGCATGGACACATAGATCATATCAAACTTATTGGAAAAACATAATTGTTGTAGTAATTCTTCAACAATTAGGTGGATCTATAAAAAATATGCATATCATTCGATCCAGACAAGATGTATTAATGTTGTAAAACATGCGATATAACCTCATATTTAAAATGATGAGAATGTGCATAACAAAAAATACAATGTTTAATCATGTATACATAGGTTGCATCAAATTTAGTACAAGTATGTCAAAATTGCAAGGCTTAGGTTAAGGTGCAAAAATAGATAATTTCTGCAGCAACCTTATGAGTAAGGCGACCTACCAAAAATTATATGTTTAGATCAAAGTGTGAAAGAAAGTATGTAATTGGTGTAGCAAGTATGACCACATAATTTAGTGTTGTCAAGATATCAAAGGTCCAAACACAATGTATCATAGAATTAAGGAAAATTATTGTGGAAGATTTCCATTATGAAATCCCAAACTCATATTCAAAATTTTATATCAAACTCATGGATGTAATGAAGGGTTTATATCATCACATCTATTTTCACTCAACACATGTCACAAGAACCTTCACTTGTTTATACTTAGGAAAATACAGATTGGGGACAACGAGCTCAATGTTTTGAGAAGACACTTGTTGGGGAAATAATATGATAGATCAAACCCACTTGTACAATACATAATAGTTCTAGGGTTTAATGGAAAATAATATTAGTCAACAAAGATATGATCAAACCCTAATTGTTGGTTAAATATAAACAATGAAAATCGACCAACCTAAAAAATGTGAAAGATAGGCGATATAGCTCAAATAATACAAAAAAGGTTGATTTTTTTTTTTATATAGGTTTAGGTGATTGAAGATAACAATAATATCAGTGCCTTAGAGGGAAAATGGTTTCATCACTTCACCTTAATGTGAAGTATAGGGTTTAATAAGAATTATGTTGAAGGTCACCCAAAGGATTTCCCCTCAAGCACCCCCTGGGGCTTGAATATTTATTTAGGGTTGCAAGGGAGGATTGATCCGCGAGGAATCTCTCCTGGTGATAGACAAAGTGTACTTAAAGACAAGCCAAGCAGAAGAAAATATCAATTATATGTCCTATCTTAATGCACTAACTAGGAACTTTAATGATCAAATGGAAAAGGCAAGAAAACTTACCTTGAACCCTTCCAAGTGGAGCACTGAGCACTTACTTATCCTTGTAGAATCCTTGATCTTCTAAGAAATATCTAAGAAAATTATTATAACCCTTGAAAAAAATAACTTGAAATCATGAGAAGAGAAAATGATATTCAAAAGACCTCAACAGAAAAGTTTCTCATTAATCTCTAATGATTTCAAATGGAGGAGGAATTCTCCTTTTATAGGTGAGAAGCCTCCTCAATTACAATGTAAACCATGTGCTATATCAAAACCATGATCTTCAAAACCATTTTCCCGGAAACACCATTGGAGAAATACAAGTCAGAATAAAATAATACAAAAATATGCTCACGATTTACAATGTCCCTCTTAGAAGAGGTCAAACACAATATATAAATCACATGTAAAAAGTGCCAACGTCCACATAAATAGTCCAAGGAAATTCAAATGATCCAATGTTTATTTCCTCCATCCAAGGAATGGTTCAAGAAGTGTACATGGATCCCAATGCATAATACCTACTCGAAGTGATGGATTTAGCCTCTTAGCAAGCCATTAGTTGGTAGAACCTGGTGACATCCTTCAACATATCATAACAAAGGGGTTAGTTTTAGTACTTTACTAAGTCTTACTAAGGGGCACAATGTTGACCCTTAATACATATGTCAAATCCTAAGACACCCATACTTCTTATGTATCTAGGTGAAAGACATGTAATAATTATTAATAATGACAAAAGGGGAAGGCGAATGGATTCATGTGATGACCCTCAAAATCTTAGACATCCACATGTCTTATTATTCATTTAATTACTCATATAGCTTTATTTATCTAGGATTTTTCTTTATAAATTCCTTCTTAAAGGAGCTTATCATTGAGTTACCATCCTCGACGCTATTTCTTTCTACCCCTTAATTTTTTTTATTTAAATGTTCATTTTATTGAACAAGTCCCTTTTATTTATATATTCATAGACAAACCAGGGACAGGGGCATTGGACTCATAGAAAGGGGCATTGGTTAATCTTAATGATTGGATTTTAATTGTTCTCTTCACCTATTAGACTTAGTGGCTTTGTTTATATTAGGATTTTATATTTGACCTTTCATTTTGAGCTTTCCTTTTGACCTTTAAGAAATCATACATCACTAGGATAATATTCTTATGTGAATGGAATGAATGAACTCGGGAGGTGGAAAGTGGTTAGTGTTGGAGATATTACACACATCTAGGATTTTCCTTTAATTTTATTTGGCTATGTTGAGGGTCCCTTAGTATGAGATATTATCCCATCATTGAGGATATTCTCCCCTAGACAAGGGTGCCACATACCCTCCAGCCAATTCTCAGTTACTATTCAATTAGACTAGTTGAGTGAAGTGTTGCATGTCAACCTTGGTTTTATCACCAAGTGTTGCATGATAACATCAGGATCATCACTAGTAAATTGTGCTTGCATTAGGATCATCACCAATAAGGAACATTCCACATGTGTGAGTGATCTCCTCCTCATTTTACTTTGGTTTGTCTAGTTAACTAACAACCACATGGCCAGTTAACTAGGACTATGTGGAAGTTGACTCCAGTGATTGTCAGTGTGTGTCACATCTCCCTAAAACACTCCTAATGCACATTATCTTGGATACTATGGTGATTTATTTGTGTCATAAAGAGTATATCACTTTTATTGTATCATTCTCTTACTTAGATAATAGAAATTCTTTCATTCTTTTCTCCATTTTTGTCTTCTCTCTTCATCCACCATTGCAAGTTGGGTATGTTTCATTGTTAGCTAGATATTATGTATAGGAATATTAGAAAATATACATGGTATCAGAGCCCATAGGTTTCTAGAAAGGATCGCCACCAACACTCTTTTGCAGTTATTGAAGATGGAACAAAACAACATGAATGATGGAATTTCTCGCATCTGCAATTCTAATGCGATATAACTACTTAAAATGGAAGCCAAGAATTATACACCTACTTAGGGGTAAAGGATTGTATTGGATAGCCATGGCAACATAAACATAACCCACCTCAGCAGTGGAAAAATCCAAGTACTTCAACCGCATGGATGTGGCTCACGGTCTCCTATGAATGTCTATTTCTCCCCACCTACGGTTTCAAATCGATGCATGCAAGACACCAAATGAGATCTGGACCACCTTGGTTGGTCTCTTTGGAAAGTAGGATGAAATGAGGGGCCATTTTCTCGAATTATAACTAAAATCCTTGGATCCAAAGAACTTTGACAATGTCCAATATTTCTTCACCAAATTTAAACCTCTCCTTCATGGATTAACTGATCGTGGTAACAAAAAATACAAACAAGAAAAACAAATGGTTCTTGATATCATGTAAAAATTGGTCCAGAATTTAGTGTATTTGTCTCCACATTTAATTATACCAGATTCACCATAGGAGCAACCTGGACCATGCCTTCATTTTTACAGTTCATTGAGACTTTGACTTAGGAGCAAGATAAGCTCAGTCAAATGGGAATACTCAAGTGCCCCAAGGCACATGAACTTGTTTTGCATGATGGCATAAACTCTCAAAATACTAAATCCAAACAAAAAGGCAAAAGAAAGGCATGCAAAGCTAAATAAGGAAGGTTACTCCAAGCCCTTGAATGATTCCTTAGGTTCCAAAGGTGGAAAAAACAAGGGAAGAAGTGTGGTTACTGTAATCGTGGGAAGCATCCTGAATATACATGGATGAAGAAGAAACTATATCTTATGGTGCAAACACTTCAGAAAAACAACCTCAGGGACTTCATTCCTGAGGCTTCCTTGAAGAATTTAGAAGATCAATCCCCTAAGAAAGGTAATCATTCTGAATTAGTAGAAATTCATTCTTCTCTTAAGGCATGGATTGTACATTTAGGTGCTTCCCATCACATGGAAAACAAAAATGATACTATATCTTCTGTAACTGCATGCACAGGACCTCCTATCCTCATGGGGGATGACTATCCAGTCAAGGTTACTGAAAAAGGGAGAGTGGAACTAGAGTATGGAAGCTTTGAGAACGTCAGGAATTTTCCTTAACTTTCTATGAATCTTCTCTCAATGTATCAGATTACACACTCAGTCTCAGGAAAAAAGGTTGAGTTCACACCAAACTCTGTGTCCATATTCGACATGCAAGAAAACTCCAAATTGTTGTCAGGGAGGTAAATCATAAAACTTGGTTATATACTTTTACTAAGTTTATTGAACCTGATTTCTTTGTACTACTTATGCATGTTGATGAAAGTAGTAGATTATGGCATGAGAGGTTTGGTCAACTGAACTTCAAGTACATGAATCAACTTAGCAAGAAGGGGATGGTCACTAGCTTACCTGATATCCACTTTTTTGAAGGGGTTTGTGAAGGATGTGTCCTTGGAAAGAATCCTCAAGAGAAATTTGAGAAAGGGAATGCTCAAAAGGACTCCTCTCCATCAGATCTGATTCACAATGATCTCATGGTTCCATTCCCACATCCATCCATCAACAAGGCAAGGTACGTGCTTACATTTTTGGATTATTACTCACATTATACTTGGGTATTTTTTCTCAGGTAGAAGTCTAAGGTCTTTGAGAATCTCAAAGAGTTCAAAGAAATTGTTGAGATTCAATCAGGGAGAAAGATCAAAGCGATCCATGTAGATAATGGGGTGGAGTATGTAAACATAGATGTTCAAAATATTTGTCTTGAGGCTGGGATACATACAGTACCATATAATCCACAACAAAATGGGATTGTTGAGCGAAAAAATAGATCTCTCAAAGAGATGACTAGTTTCATGCTACATGCAAAGGCACTTCCTCCGAAGCTTTGGGTTGAGGCACTTAACTGTGCCATTCACATTCAAAAAATATCCCCTCACATATTTTTTAAGGACATGACTCCTTTCAAGGATTAGAGAGAAAACAAACTAGAATTCACCCACTTTCATATATTTGGATCATGAGCATGGGCTTGCATTCCCTCTGAGAAGAGGAAAGCATTAGATCCACAGATCCATCCATGCATCTTTGCTGGTTATCTCGATGGTGTGAATGGATACAAACTACTTGTTCCCTCTATAGACCATCTCATCATTGAGTTCAATGTCTAGTTGGAGGAAATTCCCTCACATGCTCCATATGAGCCACATATAGAGGATTTTTTTTTTCAGGAGTTGAGGATGATGAATCCACACATTTGGATCACACCATATATTTGAGTTTTGATACAGAGTCATAGAATTCAGGATATAGATGCAAAGTCAGAGAATTTAGATGCAAAGTCAGAGCATTCATATGCATAGTCAATACATGCAAATGAGGAACTAAAGAATATGCCCAAGTGGGCACAATCCACACTTTATGATGCATGAGACCTTGTGGGGGATCTAGAAAATCCATGGTCCAGATCTCAGTTTGAGGATCCTCCTCATGTATTCACAACCACTAAACCCACAATGCCTTTAGATTGTTATATGATTCAGTATTCATACCTGCAGTCCTACAAAGAGGTTGTAGGGAACCTCTTCTAGGAAGTAGCCATGGAGGAGGAGTACAACTCTCGTCTTGAGAACTAGACTTGGGATCTAGTTCTGCTTCCTTCAAACAATAATCTTGTTAGATGAAGATGGGTCTATGGGACCAAAAATGTAGCAAATAGACAAGTGAGTAGACATAAGGCAAGACTGGTTTCCAAGGGATTTTAGAAGATCCATGGGATCGACTATGATGAGACTTTTTCTCTAGTAGAAAAGTTGGATTCTATCAGGTTGGCCCTTTCCATTGGAGCAACTAAGGGATGGAAAGTACATCATATGGATGTAAATAATGTTTTTCATCATGGATATATCTCAGAGGATATATGTATGGAGTATCTTCTTGGATTGATATAGAATTCATATTTAGTGTGTCGACTCAAAAATCCACTCTATGGCCTGAAGAAGGCGCCTAGATCATGGTACACAAAGATGGACTCCTACTTTCTCTCCAAAAATACTTTCAGAGGAAAATATTAACCAAATGTCTATATGTTGAGGACTGTTGACTCACTTATGATCCTAGTACTATATGCGGATGATCTCTTGATCA
Organism: Picea engelmannii; assembly: GCA_009831015.1. Lineage (NCBI taxonomy): Eukaryota > Viridiplantae > Streptophyta > Pinopsida > Pinales > Pinaceae > Picea > Picea engelmannii. The sequence goes on along the minus strand of ML790767.1, from coordinate 217,927 downwards.
CCAACAACTCAGTTTCAACCATTGTTGTGCTCAAGAGCATTTTTCATGACAGGTTTTCGATTATGGACATGGTTCCACTCCATTTATTTCATAGCCTTCAGATCATCCATGATGCTTAGGGCATCAAGATATCTCATGCTAAGTATGCTTGGGATCTCATGGAGAGATTCCACATAACAAACTGCAAGTATGCACCTACATTCTTCTTATCTGGGGTTAGACTTGAGGATGGTCGGGATACACCAGTGGTGGAAAACACCTTGTATTGAAAACTTGTGGGGAGTCTTTTGTATCTCACCCAGACCCGACCAAATAATATGTAGTAGGAGTAGTATCCAAGAACATGCAGAAGCCACATGAGTTACACTAGAACGCTTCAAAACGCATCCTCAGATATGTTCAAGGAACCATCAGTTATGGGACCATTATGTAGTAGGTTTCAAGTTGGATCTCATAGGCTTCACTGATTCTGACTAGGCTAGTGATGACATCGATCTCAAGTCTACCTCTAGGTACATGTTGAGTTTGGGATATGACCCAATCTTTTGGTCAAGGAAAAAGAAATAAGTTATTTCTCTATATTTAGTAGAGGCCAAGTACAACAAAGAAATAAACATCACCATCTAGGCATTGTGGCTATAAAACTTCCTCACCAAGATACAAATTTAGTTCCACCATTCAACTATGATCTAGTGTGACAACCAGAGTACACTCAAATTCTTTCAAGATCCAGTATAGAGATAGTGGACAAAACATATCGAGATCCATATGCATTTTATCAGGGTGTTGGTTCATGACAGGGTCATTGATTTTTAGTATTACCCTTCCACTAAGAAAATTTCTGACATCTTCACCAAGACTTGCACTAAGCAAGATAGAAACTGTATTTCTCTTCATTTGATACATTTTATTTTGAAGTGGGGGTTCCCATGAGGCTTTCCCTCTTTCTTGACTTTATTTCATTTTTTATTATTTGCATTGTTCATGGGTACCTAACATGGCCTTTGTTTTTCGGGACTCATTCATTATGTATACTCCCTAGTATTGTTCAGGGGGGGTGTTGGAGATATTACACACATCTAGGATTTTCCTTTTGTCTTATTTTCCTAAGTTTATTTGGATATTTTGAGGTTCCCTTATTTTGAGATATTCTCCCCTAGAAAATGGTGCCACATACTCTCCAATCAATTCTCAGTTACTATTCAATTAGACTAGTTGAGTGAAGTGTTGCATGTCAACCTAGGATTTATCACCAAGTGTTGCATGCTAACCTCGGGATAATCACCAGTAATGTGAACTTGCATTGGGATCATCACCAATAGGGAACATTACACATGTGTGATTGATCTCCTCCTCATTTCACTATAGGTTGGCTAGTTAACTGACGATCACATGACCAATTAACTAGGACTAGGTGGGAGTTGACTTCAGTGATTGCCAATGTGTGTCACATCTCTCTAGAACACTCCTAATGCACATTAGCTTGGATAATATGTATATTTATTTGTGTCATACATAGTATATCACTTGTATTGTATCATCCTCTTACTCGGATAATATAAATTGTTTCATTCTTTTCTCCATTTTTTGTCATGTCTCTTCATCCACCATTACAAGTTTTGTATGTTTCATTGTTAGCTAGATCGTCTTTGCAGGTATCTCATAAAATATACAATTATCATGATTAGAATGTGGATAATTATATATAGGCTAGATACCTACTGATACAGGTTAACCAAGAGATGACACACTTATAAAATAAAGCATGTTCCCGAAGGTACTTTCAACCAAGCAATAAAACCATATAGCTTTATGAAGTGCTAAAAGGACAATTGTTAGGTGTTTACCACTTTAAGATAAGATAAAATTTTATATCATCAAGTCCAAATAGGCATTAATAAATACATGGAGTGTCAAATGAAGTAGCCAAGAACCATACCATACCATACCATAGTCCATCTGTCATCTGGGGAGTGGGGACAAGAGTGAGTTGCACCACAATTGATCTAGCACAATCATGAATCTGATAGAGATCAATGAAGAATTATATCTAGATCTGGTGAATATGAGGATGAAACATCATGAAATAAGCAACATGATACCCTCGCGATGGTATCCAAAAGTTTCACCCCTAGAGGGGGTGACATCTGGCTCCTACTTGGGGACATGCACTCTATGCAATAGTGTATGATGAATCCATAATCTTTGCAAAACTTTGACCTGCGCATCATGGGAACTATAAAATGACATAAAATTAGAGGGAGAATCTACCACCCTTGTTAGTAACGAAAACATTACTTTGCAGAAATCAAAATCTTTCACTAAGTAAATGAGATGTGAAAGTAAAGTAGGAGAAACATATGAAAGAAAATATTCTAAGGAAAAGTAGATGCATCAAGAAAATCAAGCAATGTAGGAAAGTAAACACACAAATGAAAATACAAACATGCATGGAATTCAAAAATGCATTCTAACTACTTCTCAAAGACCTTATTCATGCCTACCCTACAACTAACTAAGAGAAGCGACTGCTAGGTGAAATAAAAAAATCCAATGAAACCATCTTAGGATCTCATCAATAGATCGAAACATTCCCTTGTGTTTGATTATTATCCAAAACAGGGACATGCCAAACATTAGGTGGGTTTCAAGTAGCATCTTAATCACTCCCAAGTTCGGTAACCAGGAAAGGTCATAGTTTTCAAGAACAAGGCACAAACTATACTACAGTTGAATCACACTTTGACATAATTCCTCCACCCAAAGGTCAATGGGGTTAATCTAACCATATATGTCGGTCAATCCATTGAATTCAATTTTCAAATCATTGATGAAGAGAGCTTTACAAATCGGCTCCAACTGGGAATGATAAAGGAAATAATGACTTTCCATGCCTCCCTTGGGAAAAGATAAGGAGGGAGAACAATCATAGGTCAAAGGAAGGTAAGAAGGATGAGGAAACTATTGGGTCAATGATGATTATGAGAAACAAGTATAAGGTTGAGTACATTCATAGGTCAAGGGTAAGATAGAGAAATACGGTAGAGATAACCATGAAGACTGAAGACACTCACAGGTCAAAGGCAAGGTCAAGGGAAATCTCTCAAGAACACAAGGTGAGGGATACTCAACATATATAAAAAATTTATCACATCCAACCTTGTCATCAATAGGAGACCAACTCTCAAGAAATATTTTGAAAAAATCTGTAAGTGACGAGATCTTTTCCTCACTAAGTTTTCGATACCAATCCATGGTCTCATCCTTAAGAAAATCCAAGGACAATAAGAAAATCTTCATCATTAATGTTGAGCTCCAAAATAACATCACTAAAGGATGAAATGTGTGAAGTATATGAATGAATAGATCCATGAAATATTGGCATTTTATCCCTCAAATCTTGATAATCGTTTGGGTACCCTTGGATTACTAAGAAATCCAAAGTGATAAGTAAATCATGTAATAGAAATTTAGCTTCAATGTTTTCAAGGTTTCAATCATGAACTTCTTCATAGAAACTTCCTAAGTGAGGATTTTCATAATATTCAAGATTAGCCATGTCAATTTCACTCTCTTAGTTGGTATCATAAATGGGATCTCATTCAAAATATCTTGCATCCCAATCATGTCTTCCATTGCAAAAAAAGTCATAAAATATTTTAACTCTCAGGGCATCCTCATATTCATGGAATGAGGGATATTCCACCATTACCTGTTCAACACTTACCCCTTCAACACCATCAAATGGTGGATCTTAAATATACATATTTTGAAAAGGGGCATCATCCATTGTGTCCTCAACTTCATCTCGATAAGGAAATGATTTTTTTTGGAAATTTTCATCCTCTAAACTCTCATCCAAATTCATAAACCCACCGGGTTTCTCTTTCTCTATGGATACTTCTACAAAATCCCCCCTTTCCAAACTATCAAAGGATTCATCAAGAGGTCTCAAAGTTTGGGAAGATGTATAAGTCGCAGGTCATTTTCATCATAGAGAGGGGGGGAATTTGATCGTTATCAAAACAAAACCCCTTAACATAATCTTCAACTTCCTTCAACTTGTGTACTTTAATGGATTTATGGAGTAGTTGACCTTCCTCTTCATCCACATGGTTTTCAATAAGGTAAATATCTTCATGAAGTGACTCTTCCTCAACATGTTTTCCAAACACTTGATATTCCATAACAAGTGAAATGAGTACCTATTGTTCCTTTGCAAGTGATGCCATAGTACATCCAATAAACATATCCCTTTCTTGATATTTAAGACTAGGACCCCAATACTTGAGAATTTTCCTTAGCAAATATGCCAATGAAGTGAGTGTTCCTATAAGGTCATCATAAAATCAATCAATTTATTTATCCTCCAAAGTGGAGAGAAAGGTATGAATCCAGACATCCTTGTGAACAATATGAGATTCATTCATAATATTGATAAAAGAGATAATGTGTGGAAAGGTTTATTTATGATTTCCATGAAACAAGCCAATATGATTAAGAAAATCTAGATGGTATCCTTCAAGTGGAGCACCAGAAATATTTTAACAAATGACTGGAGCATGACAATCATTCCATTGTTCCTTGGATGGGGTTCCACGTTGATAACATGCAACTCATGGTATTAAATAATCTTGTTTCTAGTCCCGTCTTTATTTCTCGAATGGAGGACAACATTCAACTCACTTCTGGGAAGGTTGGATAGTTCCGTCACGCAGATTTAATGGAACTCTCAGTGCACCATGGTGGATGGAAAATGTTGGGTATGGGAGGCATGTGAAAGGTCACATAATCTCCCTTGGCACCTTTGATGCAGGAGCATCGCCAGCATCAAGCGAGCGTGGGACAAACACCAACTCATTTTGGCACATGATGAATTGTTTGAAATTTTTTGAAGTTGATACGCCAAACATAAATGAAACAATTAAGAAAGGGCCTACTCGTAGATTGTAATCAGACCTTGAGCATCCCGCTCTCGTCTGAAGGACTAAGACGCATTTATGCTAAGTAAATGTAAGTAGGTAGCTTTGAATTCTTAGATTAGATAGTTTTAGGAGCCGGAGGGAAAACGGATATAGACACCCTCACTTGTATCATTGTAACATTAGCAGCATAATCAATCAGGAGAGCATAGGAGAATAGAAGCGAGAGCTGTGTAGAGTAAAACCCATGTACAAAAGTTCTGGATTAATACAAAGATCTTTAGTTCAGATTCATGATGTTCAACTGCTTTTTGTGTTTGTACATGCTGATTGATATGTGCTTATTTACTCTCTGTTATGCATTTTATTTGATGCGTTAATGTATGATTTCATGTTGAATGTCTGAAATTTGAAGAGAGGGAGAGTAAAGAATGAGTTTCAATTGTTTCTCTGTCTAAGCAAGAGTTTTCCTGCAAGGAGTGCAGTGAAGTTGTCTGCAAGGTGTGCGCTGATATAAGTCAAAGTTTGTCTCTACAAGATCAAGAGGGATAACATTGTTCACATTCTCGCATAAGTGCAAGTTAAGCACAGGAGACGTGAAAGGAGTGCGCAGGCCGAGGGAAGTCTCAGAGTTATAACCTGAGCGAAATTGTTGAAGGACTGCTGTTGCAGGGAGTGCGCAGAGTCGAAGAGGTTCAAATACTTGGAAGTATTTGAAGAAGTGCCGCAAAGAGTGTGCGCAGAAATTTTCCCCAAAGGACTTGAGGATTTTTCAATCAAGCTCAGGAGGGATAGGATCTTAGAAGCTGTCGAAAAGAAGCTCAAGAGGGCTAGTGCCTTGAAGTGTCGGAAGAAGGCGCAATGACATTGTTTGCTGGTGGATAAGTTACGTGAAGGCATACTTGTTCATTTCACATGAGTTGTTGAGGAGGCATTGGACGGTCGAAATTCTCTGTGGAGAATTCGTGAAGTTCCGAGAGCCATCGGATCATGTAGAGGAGCAAGGGAGTTACGGGTTAAAATATTTGTATCAAGATTCACGAGGTTGCGAAAGGCGAAGTTGTGAAACTGCGAAAGAATCTAAGCTGTCCATTAGAGGAGGACAGGTGGCAGAGATCAAGGGATCTCACGAACTCGGAGGTTTGCAAGGTGAGAGCCCAAAGATTGGGTGCTCCAAGTCGCGAGTGGCGAAATCGCGAGGAGTGAGGACAGCCGTAGGATCCAGGTCAAGTGAGGACCATTGGATTAGAGTCTCACCGCTCCTATCATGCATTCAGAGGTTTGAAGGTGCAGAAGAACCTGACAGCACATAGTGGATAGGTGGCATACTTGTCGACACGGAGGTCAAACCTTTGTTGACCATTTCGGGGTTTCGTGAGTCGGAGAACCGAGAGCATAGCATCAGGATTCGCGAAGTCGCGAAGTCCAAAACTCAAAAAGGTGGGAAGTTCTGTTGTGGGACCCGCGTTGACGATGTGTCAAAATTTCGGCGTTTCAACATATTGGCGGATAGGAAGTCGAGACTTCTGTCTTGAATGTCCCAAAGTCGCGAGTTGCGATAAGAAGTAGCGAGGAGTTTGGGATCTCGGCATTTCAGGTGTTGGGATACAACGGAGGTAGCACTTTGGGAAGCGAAGTTGCAAAGTGCCAAAGTTGGGCAGAAGAGACATGTGGGAGAACCACACTGTGGGCCCAGCAAATAGACTAGCAGACACACGTCTCATATTGGAAGGAGTCAACACTCCGCGACTTCTTGCGTCTCGGGGATTCACGAGATAAGAGCACAAGATTTCAACCTTTGAACTCACGAAGTGCCGAGTAGCGAGAGGAGCTTGCGTGAAGCTTAGCTGGTGGTCACGCATAGAGGGTGATGATGAAAGAAGAGCTACACCCATTTTGCAATCTTGGGTATCACGAGATTGGAGAGGAAGAGTCAGGAGTCACGACTCGTGAACTCGCGAGATTGCGAGCTGCGAAAAGGACCTGTGGATCGATTGAAATTGAGATTCTAGCGAGGAATTGAAAGAGCCGATCAGGCTCAAAGGGGATAAAGAACGATCCTGTGAGTGGATCTCGGTCTGAGGGCCGATAGGTCTGCGTCAGTGTGGTATTAGAGCTTGACTTTGTTTGTATACTTCAGACAGGGAAAGCGAGAAAGAAAATCTCAGCCATGCCACTGAGAAGAAGAGACAGGAAAACACTCGATCCGCCAGAGGATAAGGAAATTCCAAGAGGAAGGCGTAGGCAGGTGCCAAATCCAGCCATGGAAAGACAGATGCGTGACATACGCGCCAGACTCGAGGACACAGAGACAACACAGAGGTGCAAAACCGGTGTTGGAGATGTCAGTGAATCCTAAAGTGAAGATGAAGATGGAGATGAAAGAGAAGAAGTCACATCAGAAGATGTAGCAAATGAATGCCTGATTAGGGTTGTTGCAAGAATGGGTGCTAAGGAAAAAATGGATATTCTAGTATATGAAGGAAACCTGGATGCTGAAGAGCTTCTAGACTGGATTAGAGCTCTGGACACATATTTTGACTATGA
>ML790767.1:169246-210379 GCA_009831015.1 Picea engelmannii | reverse complement strand
GATCACAAAGATGAAGGCGAAATTCATTCCTAGGGATTACCAGATTACTTTGTTTCGGAGAATGCAAAATTTGAGACAGAAACTGATGACAGTGAAGGAATACATTGAAGAATTCTATAGGTTGAACATCGGAGTAGGTCATTGTGAAAGTGATGTTGAAAAAGTTGCCAGGTACATGAATGGTCTGAGATACGACATTCAGGATGAGATGAGCATGATGACCATTTGAACGATGGAAGATGCTTATCAGATGGCTCTAAAAGCTTAAGAGAAGTTGAGCCAAAAACAAGGTCAAAGAGGCCGAGGCAAAAGTTAGCCCAGAGGCAAATCAGTTGCCCAGGATAGGAATCAGAAACCTAAGGAAGACTGGAAGAAACCTCAGACTCAAACTGAGAGAGGTGGAAGTTCACAGAGAGGGAAGTATACCGAACAGAGAGGTCAGTATGTTGATGGAAACAGTTTTCCTCGTACTAGAGGTAGAGGAAGAGGAAGAGGTGGAGTGGTGAAATGCTTCACATGTGGAAAGGTCAGACACAAATCTTATGAATGTCCAGATAAGAAGAAGGAAGGTGGTGAAACTCACATTTCCAAAGCACAGAGGCAAATTGTTGAGGCAGAATATGTTGAAGGCGGAAGATCGCTGATGATGCGAAAAGTTCTCTTAACGCTAGAGAAGGAGGTGGAGAATCCAGTGCAAAGGAACAGTCTTTTTCGAACTGCTTGCAAAACCAAGGACAGGGTATGCAAAGTCATTGTGGATAGTGGTAGCACAAATAATCTCGTTTCATAAAAGATGGTAGAAAAGCTGGAGTTGGAGACTACTGAACATCCGAGTCCATACAGAGTTTCGTGGCTACAAAAAGGACATCAGGTAAATGTCACTAAACAATGTTTAGTTGAATTTAAGATAGGAGGGCATACAGATGAAATACTCTATGATGTTATTCCCATGGATGTTTGTCATCTATTGCTGGGTAGACCCTGGAAATATGACAGGAATGTGATTCATGATGGGAGAAAGAACACATACACCCTAGAGAAGAATGGGAGAACTCACATGTTGTTGCCGATTAAGGATAAAGAGGTGAAACTTGAAGTAAGCAACATTGTACTTCTCATGAGTAGGAAGGAACTTCTTATAGAGGTTAAGAAGAAGGAGGAACCACGATTTATTGTGGTTAGGAATCCTAAAATTGTTTTAACCAGTACAAGGGTAGATGATTTACCAGAAGAGGTTCAGAAACTGTTGGAAGAGTTTGCTGTCATAGTAGTGGACAAACTACCTCATTCGTTGCCACCAATTAGAAGTGTGAGTCATCATATTGATCTCATACATAGAGCTAGTTTACCAATTAAAGTAGCGTACATATTGACGCCGCAGGAGAATGAAGAAGTCAAAAGACAGGTCCAGGATTTAATGGACAAAGGGTTGGTAAGAGAAAGCTTGAGTCCATGTGTTGTTTCGACAGTGCTCAGTCCGAAGAAAGATGGAGGCTGGAGGATGTGTACTGAATCAAGAGCAATCAACAAGATAACCATCAGGTACAGATTTCCATTGCCAAGGATGAATGATTTGATGGATTACTTGAGTGGAGCCAATTTTTTTTCGAAGATTGATTTGAAAAGTGGATATCACCAGATTCGTATGAGAGAAGGTGATGAATTGAAGATAGCCTTCAAGACCAATGAAGGGTTGTATGAATGGCTTGTCATGTCATTTGGCTTAACAAATGCGCCAAGTACTTTCATGATATTGATGAATGAAGTCCTGAAGGATTTCATCGGAAAATTTTTCATTGTGTATCTGGATGACATACTGATTTTCAATAAAACAGAGGCAGAGCATCTGAAACATTTGGCTACAGTAATGAAGAGGTTACAGCAAGAGAAGCTGCTGATAAATATGAAGAAATCCTCATTCATGAAGACAGAGCTCATTTATTTGGGTTTTTTTATTTCTGCAGATAAGTTGAGGATGGATCCAGATAAGGTGGAAGTAATTAACAATTGGCCATCACCGAAGAGTATATTTGAGGTTCAAAGTTTTCACGGATTGGCTAGTTTCTACCGGAAGTTCATCAGGAATTTCAGTGGAATTAGTGCACCGATGATGGACACAGTGAAGAAGAGACATAAGTCTTTTCACTGGACAGAAGAGGCGGAGAAAAGCTTCAATTTGTTGAAAAGGAAAATCACGGAACAACCAATTCTGGTGTCACCGGATTTTAAAAAGACATTTCAAGTAAAATGTGATGCAAGTGGATTTGCAATAGGGGCAGTCTTGAGCCAAGAAGACAGGCTGATAACATACTTCAGCGAGAAGTTGAATGAAGCGGAAGTGAAATACTCCACGTATGACAAGGAGTTCTATGTTATTTTCCAGGCACTGAAGAAATGAAGACATTACTTAATCCCTAAGGAGTTTGTCTTATACAGTGACAATCATGCTTTGCAATTTGTGACTCAACACGAGAAGTTGAATCAAAGACATGTTAAATGGGTGGAATACATGCAGAACTTTACTTTTGTAAATAAGCATATTTCTGGAACTGCTAACAAAGTTGTTGATGCTTTGAGCAGGAAATGTTTGCTGCTACAGGAGTTCAGAGTCAAAACATTGGGTTTTGATGATCTCAGGGACATGTACAGAGATGATCCAGATTTTAAAGAGGCGTATGAAGCAACTGAGAATCCAATTCTCAGGGACAGAAGTCAATGGACATAATACATGATCCAGGAAGGATGATTGTTTAAGGGTAATCAACTTTGTATTCCAAAATGCTCCATGAGGGAGAATCTCCTGAAGGAGAAACACAGTGGAGGATTGGCCGGGCATTTCGGTCATGACAAGACATGCTCAAAGTTAAATGAGTCATATTTTTGGCCAGGAATGAGAGAAGACGTCAAAAGATTCATGGATAGATGCAAAATTTATCAGCATTCAAAAGGAAAGAGGCAGAATGTAGGCTTTTATCAACCGTTACCCATACCTGATAGGCCGTGGGATGTGGTAAGCATGGACTTCATATTGGGGCTGCTGAGAACAAAAAGAGGGTTTGACTCGATCTTTGTGGTGGTGGATAGATTTTCTAGTATGGAACATTTCATACCATGTCATAAAACCAGTGACGCAACTCACATTGCGAATCTATTTTTCAAAGAAGTCATTCGAATTCACGGCTTACCAAGGAGCATAGTTTTAGATCGAGACACCAAGTTCATGGGACACTTCTGGAGAACCTTATGGAAAAAGCTAGGAACGAACTTGTCATTTAGTTCAACTTATCATCCTCAGACGGATGGACAGACAGAAGTTGTGAACAGAAGTTTGGGAGACTTGCTGAGGAGCTTGGTGACATAACACCACAGTCAGTGGGGCAATATTCTGCCACAGGTGGAATTTTCATATAACGACTCACTAAACAGAAGCACAGGGCGGAGTCCATTCCAGATTGTTTATGGGATGCAGGCAAAAGGAGTTTCAGAATTGAGAGATTCAGAACATAATGCAACTAGGAGTGCGAGTGCAGAGGATTTCGCAGAAGCGATGAAGGAACTTCACAACCAGGTGAAGGAGCGATTGCAGAACTCGAGCCAAGAGTATAAGCTCAGAGAAGATCAACACATAAGACAACTTCAATTTGAGGTTGGTGATTTGATTCTGGCACATCTGAGAAAGGAAAGATTCTCGAAGGGGACATATAACAAATTGAAGATGAAGAAGATCAGACCATGTAAGGTCTTCAAGAAATTTGGGGCAAATGCTTATGAGATTGAATTACCCGTTGGGATCGGAATTTCTCTGATATTCAATGTCTCATATTTGTACCCATACAAAGCTGAGGAAGAAGGAACAAGTGATGAACAACCAGAGGTTCAGTGGACTAAACATATGCCAGTTGCAGAGAAGCCACAGATGGAAAACATACTGGACAAAAGAGTTAGCAAAAGGACCAAAAGAAGGGAATATTTTGAATACTTGGTCAAGTGGAAGGGACATCCGGTTAAATATGCCAGTTGGGAGAATGAAGCAGATATCCAGAAGCATGGACAGATCGTGTGAGAGCTCATGGACAGGAGCCCATGAAAAATTTCAAGCGAGGGAGTATGATGCAGGAGCATCGCCAGCATTAAGCGAGCATGGGACAAACACCAACGCATTTTGGCACATGATGAATTGTTTGAAATGTTTTGAAGTTGATACACCAAACATAAATGAAACAATTAAGAAAGGGCGTACTCGTATATTGTAATCAGACCTTGAGCGTCTCGCTCTCGTCTGAATGACTAAGAGGCATTTATGCTAAGTAAATGTAAGTAGGTAGCTTTGAATTCTTAGATTAGACAGTTTTAGGAGCCGGAGGGAAAACGAATATAAACACCCTCACTTATATCATTGTAACATTAGCAGGATAATCAATCAAGAGAGAATAGGAGAACAAAAGCAGAGAGTTGTGTAGAGTAAAACCCATGTACATAAGTTCTGGATTAATACAAAGATCTTTAGTTCAGATTCATGGTGTTCAACTGCTTTCTGTATTTGTACACGCTGATTGATATGTGCTTGTTTACTCTCTATTATGCATTTTATTTGATGCGTGAATGTATGATTTCATGTTGAATGTTTGAAATATGAAGAGAGGGAGAGTAAAGAATGAGTTTCAATTGTTTCTTTGTCTGAGCAAGAGTTTTCCTAGAAGGAGTGCAGTGAAGTTGTCCGCAAGGTGTGCGCTGACAGAAGTCAGAGTTCATCTCTACAAGCTCAGGAGGGATAACATTGTTCTCATTCTCGCAGAAGTGCAAGTTAAGCACAGGAGCTGTGCAAGGAGTGTGCAGGACGAGTGAAGTCTCAGAGTTATAACCTGAGCGAAATTGTTGAAGGATTCTTGTTGCAGGGAGTGCACAGAGTCAAAGAGGTTCAAATACTTGGAAGTATTTGAAGAAGTGCCGCAAAGAGTGCACGCAAAAATTTTCCCCAAAGGACTTGAGGATTTTTCAATCAATCTCAGGAGGGATAGGATCTTAGAAGCTGTCGAAAAGAATCTCAAGAGGGATAGTGCCTTGAAGTGTCGGAAGAAGGCGCAATGACATTGTTTGCTGGTGGATAAGTTATGTGAAGGTATACTTGTTCATTTCGCAGGAGTTGTTAAGGAGGCATTGGACGGTCGAAATTCTCTGTGGAGAATTCACGAAGTTCCTAGAGCCGTTGGATCATGTAGAGGAGCAAGGGAGTTACGGGTTAAAATATTTGTATCAAGATTCACGAGGTTGCGAAAGGCGAAGTTGCGAAACCATGAAAGAATTTAAGCCATCCATTGGAGGAGGACAGGTGGCAGAGATCAAGGGATCTCATGAACTCGGAGGTTCGTAAGGTGAGAGCCCAAAGATTGGGTGCTCCAAGTTGCGAGTGGCGAAATCGTGAGGAGCAAGGACAACCGTAGGATCCAGGTCAAGTGAGGACCATTGGATCAGAGTCTCACCATGCCTATCGCGCATTAAGAGGTTTGAAGGTGCAGAAGAACCTAAAAGCACATAGTGGACAGGTGGCATACTTGTCGACATGGAGGTCAAACCTTTGTTGACCATTTCGGGGTTTTGTGAGTCGAAGAACCGAGAGCATAACATCAGGATTCGCGAAGTCGCGAAGTCCGAAACTCAAAAAGGTGGGAAGTTCTGTTGTGGGACCTGCGTTGACGATGTGTCGAAATTTTGACGTTTTGGCATATCGGTGGATAGGAAGTTGAGTCTTCTATCCCGAAAGTCCCGAAGTCACGAGTTGCGATAAGAAGTAGCGAGGAGTTCAGGATCTCGGCATTTCGGGTGTCAAGATACAACGAAGGTAGCGCTTCGGGAAACGAAGTTGCGAAGTGCCGAAGTTGGGCATAAGAGACATGTGGCAGAACCACACAGTGGGCCTAGGAAATAGACCAGCGGACACACGTCACATATTGGAAGGAGTCAACACTCCACTCTCTTCTCGTGTCTCAGGGATTTGCGAGATAAGAGCACAAGAGTTCAACCTTTGAACTCACGAAGTGTCGAGTAACGAGAGGATCTTTCATGAAGCTTAGTCGGTGGTCATGCATAGAGGGCACTGAAGAAAGAAGAGCTACACCCATTTCGCAAGATTGGAGAGGAAGAGTCAGTAGTCACGACTCGCGAACTCGCGAGATTGCGAGCTGCAAAAATGACTTGTTGATCGATTGAAATTGAGATTCCAGTGAGGAATTGAAAGAGCCGATCTAGCTCAAAGGGGATAAAGAACGATCCTGTGAGTGGATCGCAATTCGAGGGACGATAGGTCTGCGTCAACCTCCCTATTTCCTTTGGGTAGATTATGGTTCCTCCCACTGGACCCAATTATCGCATTTGGGATTTTCTCCTATCATTTTCTTTGTTCTACGCTTTCTCCAACTGCATCCAGTCTGGTTTTCCCTCACTTCCATGCCAAGGGAGTGTGGTAAGCCCAAGAGGTACCCTTCCTGGTATAGATATGCAACCCGACAATGTCACATACAAAGGCTTGCTCAATATTCTTCAAACTCACTAATTTACTATGAAAGGGAGAGGAATTCATCTCCAATGGCCTATGTAGAGGAGGAAATTACAGAAGAGACAATTAAGTTTTAGTCGGATTCCCTTCTCTACACAATCCCGAACTCCCAAGACCTTCCTAACACCAGTCACTCTACCTCTGCTATAGCTCGGGCCATGGAAGGGGATACTTTTATAATTAAGGAAGAGTGCCAGTTGGCCGAATTCCTAATAGAACCTCCACCACCCTCTACAACTCTGGTATGAGAACCACATTCTAATTGCCTCCTTGTGCCAGAACATCTAAAGATCATATTCTATATGCGAAGGGATATGATGGAACAACTACACAGATAGAATTTACTTGGAAACATGCTCGACATTTTGTTTTAAGCACTCTCGAACTCACAAAATAAGCAATGATGCTCTACCTACGTGCAACCATACATCCTCACTCCTCAAGGAGGCACTCAGGGAAGCACATGTTTTACGAGATCTTTTGGTGTTTAATCATTTCACTCTCTACACTTCTTTTGCAAAAAAAACAATGAATTTTCAATACCCCTGTTCAGATTTCTTGTTGAAGGTTCAAACAGTTTTGTCGCCATGCCACCCTACCACGTGTTCTGGTTTCCAAATGTTTGGTGGAGCAGGTGGGGTATTTTTTATCTTTTTTTATGATACATATAGAACAAAAGGGTGCCATCTGTTTCGGTTTCCACTTGTCTAGCGGAACACGTGGAAACCGTCCAGACATGTCTTGGATATGTATGATCGTGACAGTTTTTTGAGTGTAACAACCCTAAGTATTTAATCAATTGTCATGGTTTAAATAATTGTTTAATGTATATTAGTTTAAATAATTAATTAATTAATTGTCTTGGTTAAATATTTGTTGAATGTGAATTGGTTTAATTAACTAATTAATTAATTTAATGATTAAATATCTGTTTAATAAAATCTGTTTTAATAAATTATTAATTAGTATTTTGTATTGGAAGATCAACCCATTATTGATAAGGGGATAATGTGGTTGAAACCTAATTGAGGGAGGGTAGTTAATTAAATGGAGGAAGAAGGCGGTGAATGAGGGGAAGGGAGGATAAGACAAGGGGGGGAAACATTATTTTGGCAAGAGGCACAGGCTCTGTTTAGGAGAAATATTAGGTGGAGGTTTTGTGGAGGAGCTTGTTGTAGTTTTACTGAGGAACCTGTTGAAGGTCTGTCACAGGGGGCACCGGGGTTGCTGGGGATTTTGGGCTCGGAGGGCCAGGAAACCGCAAGGGTTCCTAGAGATAGGGAGATGGAGAGGCTTTGTTCCTAGCTGGCCAGGAGGAAAAGATTCAGTTTTCAGGTAGTTTCAAGCAGTCTGCAACAACAGGAAAGCAAAGGAAATACTTCTCCTTCTAGAGGTATTTTTCCAGTATTAATTTTGTTAAGGATGAAAGTTATGATATGAATTTATGTATGGAAAATGTGTAATATGTTGTGTAGTCTGTTTATGATTATTTATGATTATTGTGGACTCTAAAATTTTAGAACTTGCTATTTAAACTGATTAATTGCTAGAACTTAAACATAAATAAATTATATAAATCTGTTGTAATGCAAAACATAAATGGAAATTAGATGTTACGACATAAACTTGTTCATAAGGATTCTTTCTGAAAAGAAAAGTAATTTAGATTAAAATTTACTATTTAACTTTGAAGTTTAGTTTACGATCTTACATTGAGGAATTAAACCTTTTTTATTTATAGAAAAAAAAGACAATCATTCCATTGTTCTATTGTTTCCATTACTTAATCCTTCAGAAAAAGACAAAGCTACTTACTTCACCTTACAAGTAACAAACCTTAAAATATTCAAGGGGAATGGGATTCTTCCCTTCAACAGAGTTTACATATGAGCAAACTTAACAAGAATCTTTGAATCTTTTTCATCAAATTTCTTTTGAATCCAAAATTTGTATACCGAGGAAATGGACTTTATCCCTGGCAATGATGCCAAAATGTTGTTTCCCAAACTCACGCCCAGGGAAAGTCTCTCTCTATGAGGGGGATATTGGGGAAATGGAACAAACAACCTACCCATTGTTACCTCAGTGACCTTTCTTCTAGTCTTCTAGGCTAGGGTTTCTAACCTAAGGAGGGATTTCCTAAAGGTCAAACTAAGCCCTATCATTGCAAGTATGGAGGGTAAGGGAAAGGACTAAGTTGACTTCAATTGAATTCAATGTAGACAAACTAAGGAAACAAATTATGCTCGGGATTCCACACCAACATCAATGCATCACTTGTGTTAATTTAATGAAATTTGGAAGATATGAGTTAAGTCATAAACATATTCATGTGACTTATTATTTAATGAACCATACAACCATTAAATGAAAAGCATAATACACTCAAGAAACAATGCAATGTTTAACATCCCAACTTTAAACAACTTATCACAATAACCAATGACAAATAAATAATTGATGACAAGTGATTTAGAACATGGCTTGATAAGTTTAATATGTGTTGCTTGCAAAGGTACATTCATCAAGAGTTTAGGTTATTGTAGCAGACGCCACAAAATATACCATATTTTCAACTAATCAAATGTTTTCCAAGTAACTGTTGGAATTATGACAACAATTAGCTATGGTAATAGTAAAAACTTACTTATAGTAAATATGTGGTATTTCATATAACAGAGGAAGTTCGTTAACCAATGTAACCAAAGAAAGTTCTTGAATTGATGTAATAATCTAACCTATGTTGTATAAGTATATGAAGCCTCAAGAGGCATTTTGTAATGTTGTAACCCTGATTTTAATTCCATCTTGAATAATAAGATATACCAATACCTTGCCTCATGGATGTTTCCTTAACACACCATCATGGTTTTACCACGTAAATCTCTTGTGTTAAATGTATGTTTTTTGTGTCATTGTCATATTTCTTGCATTTAATATTTGTTTTAGGCTCTTGAATACCAACAAGTGGTATCATATCAAAGTTTGGTGTTTGGTATATGGAAGGAAGAGGAGGAATGACATAGTAGAAACCTTATCCTCCATTTGATTTGAGTTATGTTGGTTGTGTGGGGGAGTTAATATCTGAAGAAGAGGAAGATACCAAGTCGCGCATGAAAGGAAAGAAGAGGTTGAGTCTATCCACAAGGGAAGAAGAGTCGTTAGTTTCTTGTCTTTCTATAAGACGCAACCAAGTTTCATTTCACGCTAGAGATAGCCACCTATTCGACCCACGCATAAGAAGAGGAGTAGAGCCATCACACAAAGGTATTTGTTGGTTTGTTGGGTTGAGCACATAAATCCAAGGAGAGAGACTGAGTCAATGGGTTTGGTCGGGGGTTTGTTGTGATCTAGGGTTCTATTTTTCGACATGTAGACAAGAGAGAGAAACCGAGTTGGGGTATAGAGGAGATATAGATAGAGTCTCATGAAGGGGAAAGATGACGCCACCTCTTTCTGTGCAATTGTAGAGAAAGAGGAGCTAGGAAAACATTGCAGTAGATCTGTTGCCTGAGGTAGAAAGCTGAGGGTTCACATGGAAGGAAGAGGAGTCAAGAAGGGTTATGTCAGTGTGCAACCAAGGAAGGTTATGTCGGTTCTTTCCATTCAATAGCTCAAATTTATGGCATAAACCCTATTCTAATTTTGGTAAAGTCTGTTGGATTTTTGAAACATCCCCAAGATATTTTAAAAAAAGGATCAAGTTTTGTGGAGGTGGTTTGAATTTTTATGCGGCAGAAGATTTGTTTTTCTTCTTGTGAAGATATATATATATATATATAATTTTTTTTTTTTAATTCATTTGGAGAGAGCATGTGTGTAGAATTAATGGCAAAGGTGACAAGTGCTAAATTTGAGATTGAAAAATTTAATGGTAAAAATAATTTCAAATTGTGGAAATTTAAAATGCGAGATTTGTTAGTACAACAAGGATTGCATAAGGCGTTAAATGAAAAGAGGAAAAAACATGTATCTATGACTGATGAAGAGTGGGAAGACCTAGATGATATAACACTCGTCACAATTCGGTTATGTCTTGTCGAATATGTCTTGTTTAACATTATTGGAGAAGAAACGACAACATGCTTATGGAGCAGGGTGGGAAGTATTTATATGACGAATTCCTTGATGAATTAGATTTACTTGAAAATCCATCTATGCAGTTTAAAAATGAGAGAAGGTAAAAAAACCATAGATCATTTGAATGTGTTTAATAATCTTATATGTGAGTTGAATAATATGGATGTTAAGCTCGATGACAAATATAAGGTAGTAACATTTTTATGTTCATTTATTGGATCTTACGATCATCTAGTTACTTTCATTAGCTTTAGTACAAATGACACTCTTGAATTTGATATGGTTATTGGAACTCTATTGTCAGAGGAGGTGTGGAGATAATTAAGTATTTAAACCTCCACACCAGAAGCACTAGTGGATAGAGGTCGGTCTACATAAACATGAGAAGATTCGAGTAGAATATCCAGGGCTAAGTCAGCAAGCATAAAGGGTGAGGGAAGATGTTGGCACTATAATAAAGTTGGGCATCTTAAAAAGGATTGTTGGAAGCTGCATGAGTCTAACGAGTCTAAGGAAGACTCCAAAATGGAGGCAAATATGGTTGAATCAGATCCATGTATGATTGATTAAGTCTTGTCTATTAGTAATGTCTTTGAATATTATGAAGAATGGATTTTAGACTCTGGTGTTTCACGCCATATTTTCCCAAATAGAAGTTGGTTTAATTCTTATCAATCAATTGATAGTGGAGTTGTTCTTATGGGTAATAATAATTCTTGTAATATTGTCAGGGTTGGAAGTGTCAAAATCAAAATTTTTGATGGGGTTATAAGGACATTAGTTGATATTAGACATGTTCCTAAACTAAAGAAAAAAATAATTTCTTTAGGAGTGTTGGATTATGGTAGTCACAAGTTTATAGGTCAAGGTGGAGTACTACAAGTGTTCAAGGGCAGTTTTATGGTTATGAAGGCAAGGAATATTGGAAATCTGTATAAGATGGAAGAAAAAACGAAAACAAGTGAAGTTGTGGAGGTATCTAAGAAAGAAAATGCACCTACTTGTTTATGGCATCAACAATAGGGCCATATGTAAAAGAAAGAGTTGGGGATGCAAGTTTCAATAAGTTGTAAGTTATTTTCATACTTTCATTCTTTGAATTTTTGCACGTTTTATATCTTTGTTGGTTACAGTGATGGGGTTAAGGGATGTATATTGTGGGATCCTACTACCCACAAAATATTCATTAGCAGAGATATGTACATGGAAGAATTAGTGGTTGTTAAGGATCACAAAAGGAGATTTTTTTGCAAACTCACAGAATCATTGTATGGCCTAAAGGTGCCCAGGGAACTGTACTAGATGTTATATCTTTTCATGGTGAGCCAAAATTTCTTAAGAAGTGAATATAGTCATTGTGTTTATTTTGAGAGGTTTGAAAATGATACGTTTGTGTTCTTAGTATTATATGTTGATTATATGCAAATAATATTTAAGATTAGTAGGTTAGAGGCTTAATTGACCAGGATGTTTCAGATGAAGGATCTAGGAGCAAAAAAACA
The DNA here is from genome assembly GCA_009831015.1 of Picea engelmannii. Lineage (NCBI taxonomy): Eukaryota > Viridiplantae > Streptophyta > Pinopsida > Pinales > Pinaceae > Picea > Picea engelmannii. The sequence goes on along the minus strand of ML790767.1, from coordinate 198,244 downwards.
AATCTTGGGCATAGGAGTACATAGAGACGGGAAAAATGGTAAGTTGTGGTTATTACAAAAAAATTCTATGGAGAAGATACTGATGTGGTTCAATATGCACATTTTGAAACTGGTAAACATCCCTTTAGTTTTCCATTGTAATCTTTCTTCAATTTTATGTCCTAGTTGTAAGGAAGAAAAGGTTGTCTTTTGTACCGCATGCTAATATAGTAGGAAGATTGATGTTTGCGATGGAATGTTCAAATATTTCATAGTTGGCGTTGTGAGTAGACACATGGAAAAACCAGGTGAAGAGCATGGAAATGTGTTCTTTAGTTTCTTAGAAGCACAAAAGCACAAGTATCATATACAATGGTTACATGATTTAGTCTATAGTTATGTTGATTCAGGAGACTTGGACAAGAAGAGACCTACCTCAAATTATGTCTTGCATGAATGAAAGGATCTATTGGGTAAGTTTGGATAAGTACATGATATGGTGTTTTGTGGTGGTCGAAGCATTGTGTATTTGAATAATCGTCCAACGTATCAAAATGAGACAATGCATCATTTTGTAAGACATGTTACTGATGGAGGTGGAGTGGTCCATACTAAAGCAAGTTGTGCAGACATGCTCACGAAACTAGTATTGTTAGAGAAGTTGTCGTGGGGTGTGGCTTCTCTTGGCTTGCAAAAGAGGTGATGAATGGGCTTGGGCAAGGTATCATGTAAATTATTTTCAAGGTGGATATTGCTGGAATTATGACAACAATTAGTTATGGTAATAATACAAATTTACTCATAGAAAATATGTGGTAGTTTGTATAATGGAGGCAGTTTGTATATTAGTTCGTAGAAAATATGTGGTAGTTTGTATATTAGTTTGTAGAAAATTTCTTTTGAATCCAAAATTTGGTATACCCAGGAAATGGATTGTGTCCCTCGCAATGACGCCAAAATGTTGTTGCCCAAACTCATGCCTAGGGAAAGTCTCACCCTATGAGGGGGAGCTTGGGGCAATGGAACAAACAAGTTTCCCATTGTCACCTCAATGACCTTTCTTCTAGTATTATAGGCTAGGATCTCTAACATAAGGATGGTTTTCCTAAAGGTCAAACTAAACCCTATCATTGCAAGTAGGGAGGGTAAGGGAAAGGACTAAGTTGACTTCAATTGAATTCAATGTAGACAAAGTAAGGAAACAAATTATGCTCGGGATTCCACACCAACATCAATGCATCACTTGTATTAATTTAATGAAATCTGAAAGATATGACTTCATTCATAAACATATTCATGTGACTTATTATTTAATGAACCATACAACCATTAAATGCAAAGTATAATACACTCAAGGAACAATGCAATGTTTAACATCCAAACTTTAAACAGCTTATCACAATAACCAATGACAAATGATTTAGAACATGGCTTGCTAAGTTTAATATGTGTTTCTTGCAAAGGTAAATTCATTAAGATTTTAGGTTATTATAGCAGACGCCACAAAATATACCATATTTTCAAGACGCCACAAAATATACCATATTTTCAACTAATCGAATGTGTATCATATGTTTGCCAAGTAATTGTTGGAATTATGACAACAATTAGCTATGGTAATAATACAAATTTACTTATAGTATATATGTGGTATTTCATATAACAGAGGAAGTTCACGAACCGATGTAACCAAATAAAGTTCTTGAACTAATGTAATGATCTAACCTATGTTGTATATGTCTATGAAGCCTTAAGAGGCATTTTGTAATGTTTTAACCTTGATTGTGATTGTAATCCTATCTTGAATAATAAGATATATCAATACCTTGCCCGGTGGATGTTTCCTTGACACATCGTCATGGTTTTACCATGTAAATCTTGTGTATTGATTTTTATTTTTTTCTCATTGTCATATTTCTTGCATTCAATATTTGTTTTAGGCTCTTGAATACCAACAAGTGGTATCATATCAAAGTTTGGTGTTTGGTCTATGGAAGGAAGAGGAGGAGAATAAGAGTAGAAACCCTAGCTTCCATTTGATTTGAGTTATCTTGGTTGTATGGGTGAGTTAATATCCCAAGAAGAGGAAGAGACCAAGTCGTGCATGCAAGGAAAGAAGAGGTTGAGTCTATCCACAAGGGAAGAAGAGCCGTTGGTTTCTTGTCTGTCTACAAGACGGGACCGAGTTACATTTCATGCTAGAGATAACCACCTATTCGACCAACGCAGAAGAAGAGTCAATGGGTTTGGTCGAGGGTTTGTCGTGACCAAGGTTTCTATCTTTCGGCATGAAGACAAGAGAGAGACTACGTCAGGGTATATAGAATATATAGATCGAATCTCGTGAAGGGGAAATACGACACCACCTATGCCCGTACAATTGTAGAGCAAGAGGAGCTGGGAAAACACTGCAGCAGATTCGTCGCCCGAGGTAAAGAACTGAGGGTTCGCACGCAAGGAAGAGGAGCCGAGAAGGGTTCTGTCAGTGTGCAACCAAGGAAGGTTCTCTCGGTTACGCCCATTGAATAGCTCAAATTTAAGACATAAACCATATTCTAATTTTGGTAAAGTTTGTTCTATTTTTGAAATGTCCCTAACATATTAAAAAAAATGGATCAAGTTTTGTGGAGGTGGTTTGAAGTTTTATGTGGCGAAAGAGTTTTTGTTTTCTTCTTTTGAATATATATATATATATATATATATATATATATATATATATATATATATATCAATTCATTTGGAGAGAGCTTGTGTGTAGAATTAATGGAAAAGATGACAAGTATTAAATTCTAGATTGAAAAATTTAATGAAAAATTTAATGGTAAAAATAATTTTGAATTGTGGAAACTTAAAATGTGAGATTTTTTAGTACAAAAAGGGTTTCATAAGGCATTAAATGAAAAGAGGAAAAAACCTGTATCTATGATTGATGAAGAGTGGGAATACCTATATGCTATAGCGCTCGACACAATTCGGTTATGTCTTGTCGAAGATGTCTTGTTTAACATTATTGGAAAAGAAATGAGAATAGGCTTATGGAGTAGGATGGAAAGTATTTATATGACGAAGTCCTTGATGAATCAGATTTACTTGAAAATCCAGCTATACATTTGAATGTGTTTAATTCTCTTATATGCGAGTTTAATAGCATGGATGCTAGAATCGAGGACGAAGATAAGGTAGTAACATTTGTATGTTCATTGCTTGGATCTTGGGATCATCTAGTTACTTTCATTAGCTTTAGTACAAATGACACTCTTGAATTTGATATGGTTATTGGAACTCTATTGTTTGAGGAGGTGCGAAGAAAATCAAGTATTAAAACCTCCACACCAGAAGCACCAGTGGCTAGAGGACGGTCTACAGAAATGGGGAGAAGATTTCGGTAGAAAATCTAGGGCTAAGTCAACAAGCATAAAGGGTAAGGGAACATGTTTCCACTGTAATAAAGTTGGGCATATTAAAAATGATTGTTGGAAGCTTGATGAGTCCAAGGAGTCCAAGGAAGTCTCCAAAATAGAAGTAAATACAGTTGAATAAGGTCCAATTGTGATTGATTAAGTCTTGTCTATTAGTAATGTCTCTGAATATTGTAAAGAATGGATTTTAGACTCTGGTGTTTCACACCATATTTTTCCAAATAGAAGTTGGTTTACTTCTTATCAAGAAATTGACAATGGAGTTGTTCTTATGGGTAATAATAATTCTTGTAAGATTGTCGGGGTTGGAAGTGTCAAAATCAAAATGTTTGATGGGGTTATAAGGACATTAACTAATGTTAGACATGTGCCTGAACTAAAGAAAAAATTAATTTCTCTAGGAGTGTTGGATTATAGTAGTAACGATTTTATAGGTCAAGGTGGAGAAATACAAGTGTTAAAAGCCAGCTTGATGGTTATGAAGGCAAGGAAGATTGGAAATATGTATAATATGGAAGAAAAACCTAAAACAAGTGAAGTTGTGGAGGTATCTAAGAACGAAATTTCACCTACTTGTGTATGGAATCAACAATAGGGCCATATGAACAAGAAGGGGATGGGGATGTAAGTTCCAGTAAGTCATAAGTTATTTTCATACTTTCAATCTTTGAATTTTTACACGTTTGATATCTTTGTTGGTTACAGTGATGGGGTTAAGAGATGTAGATTGTGGGATCCTACTACCCACAAAATCATCACTAGTAGAGATATGTACATGGAACAATCAGTGGTTGTTAAGGATCACAAAGGGAGATTTGTTTGCAAACTCAGGGAATCATTGTATGGCCTGAAGGTACCCAAGAAATTGTACTAAATGTTAGATCTTTTCATGGTGAGCCAAAATTTCTTAAGAAGTGAATATAGTCATTGTGTTTATTTTGAGAGGTTTGAAAATGGTGCTTTCATGTTCTTAGTATTACATATTGATGATATGTGAGCATATTTAAGATCAGTAAGATAGAGGCTTAATTGAACATGATGTTTCAGATGAAGGATCTAGGAGAAAAAAAACAAATCTTGGGCATAGGAGTACATAGAGATGAGAATAATGGTAAGTTGTGGTTATTACAACATAATTCTATGGAGAAGATATTGATGTGGTTCAATGTGCACATTTTGAAACTGGTAAACATCCCTTTAGTTTTCAATTGTAAGCTTTCTTCAATTTTATATCCTATTTGTAAGGAAGAAAAGGTTATGTCTTGTGTACTACATGTTAATATAGTAGGACGATTGATGTTTGTGATGGAATGTTCAAATATTTCACAGTTTGCATTGTTAGTGGACACATGGAAAAACCAGGTGAAGAGCATGGAAATGAGTTCTTTAGTATCTTAGAAGCATAAAAGCACAAGTATCACCTACAATGGTTACATGATTTAGTTTATGGTTATGTTGATTCACGAGACTTGGAAAAGAAGAGACCTACCTCAAATTATATCTTGCATGAATGCAAGGATCTATTGGGTAAGTTTAGATAAGTACAGGATATGGTGTTCTTTGATGGTTGAAGCATTATGTATTTGACTAATCGTCCAGCGTATCAAAATGAGACAATGCATCATTTTGTAAGACATGTTACTGATGGAGGTGGAGTGGTCCATACTGAAGCAAGTTGTGCAGACATGTTCACGAAACTAGTACTGTTAGAGAAGTTGTGGTGGGGTGTGGCTTCTCTTAGCTTGCAAAAGAGGTGATGAGTGGGCTTGGGAAAGGTATCAGGTAAATTGTTGTCAAGGTGGATATTTTTAGAATTATGACAACAATTAGTTATGGTAATAATACAAATTTACTGATAGTAAATATGTGGTAGTTCGTATAATGGAGGTAGTTTGTGAACCGATGTAACCAAAGGAAGTTATTGAATTGATGTAATGATCTAACCTATGATGTATATGTCTATCAAGCCTTGAGAGGCATTTTGTAATGTTGTAATCCTCATTGTAAGACCGTCTTGAATAATAAGATACATTAATACCTTGACACGTAGATGTTTCCTTAACACATCGTCAAGGTTTTACCACATAAATCTCGTGTGTTAAATGTATGTTTTTTGTCTTATTTTCATATTTATTGCATTTAATATTTATTTAAGGATCTTGAATACCAACAGTAACCAATAAGATATGGTGATTTCCACAGCACAACTTATATGTTCAGGTTGCAATATAAAATAAACATGCTATGAAAGAAATAATTGTTGTAGGAGACTACAACAATTCGACGGACTTAAAAATATTTAAGTCATTGAGTTCACACGTGTGCAGTATGACCAAGGTATATCAATGTAGTGATAATTTTTAGCGAACAGTCCCAAGGCAATGATGCAATGCAAAGTATCATGCATGCAAAATATTCATGTCAATTGGCAACAAAATGGATCAATGTTGTTATAACAATGTTCATACGCTCATATTTGTAGTGCATGAAAGTTATTCTATGAGTGAAAATTGTTGTTGCAAATATAACCAAAGCACGATATAAACTTTGTGTTTATTTTCCACCTAAATGATCCAATATTAAATCAAAACTCACATGCAAAGGTGTGTAATATTGTTGTAACAACTTCCCATATGCAGTCTCAAGATGACAATGCAAAGTTATGCAGTCTCAAGATGACAATGCAAAGTTTTACATATGTAGAGAATCCATATCAGATTTGAAAACGAAATAGATCGTTGTCGTAATGAATCGGTATCGATATCCAATTAGAATGAGAAAATGGTACATAGCATGTTCATAAAATATTGTAGTGCAATAGGACAACAAACATTAGAATTGAATATGACAACAATGAATAGATTTAAACCATCACACATGTCTCATGATTACTATGTATCATTGATGTAATAAGTTTTCATTGTGCACTTCAAACTCATATTTAAATGTTAGAATGCATATATACAAAGATGTATTGTTTTAAGCATGAACACATACATTGGATCAAACTTAGCACAAATATATAATTGTTGTAGTGATTCTTCAATAGTTAGGAAGATCTAGAAAAAATATATATGTTGTTGGATCCATACAAGATGTACTAATGTTGTAAAGCATGAGATCTAACCTCATATTTCAAACATGAAGCATTTGCATAACAAAAAATACAATGTTTAATCATGCATACATAGGTTGCATCAAATTTAGAAAAAGTATGTCAAAATTACAACGCTTAAGTTAAGGTGAACAAATATATAATTTCCACAACAACCCTATGAGTAAGGTGACCGAGAAAATATCATATGTTCAGATTGAAATGTGAAAGCAAGTATGTAACTGTTGCAGCAGGTATGACCACATAATTTAGGTTTGTCACAATATCAAAGGTCTAATCACAATGTATCATATAATTAGGGACTATTGTTGTGGAAAATTTCTAGTATGCGATCCCAAAATCATATTCACAATTATATATCAAACCTGTGGATTTAATGAAGGGGTTTTATCATCACATCTATTTTCACTCAACTAATGTCACAAGAAAATTCCCTCGTTTATACTAAAACAATTACAGATAAAGCACAATGAGCTCAATGCTTTGAGAAGACACTTGTTGGGATATATGATAGATTGGACACACTAACACAATAGAGAATGTCCCTAGGGTTTAATGGATAAGAGTATTAGTCAATTAAGAGATGATCAAACCCTAACTAGTGGTTAAAGATACACATTGAAAATCGACCAACTTGCAAAATGTGAAAGATATGTGATATAGCTCAAAAAATACAAAAAAGGATGATTTTTTTTTGGGTTTAGGTGGTTGAAGCTAACAAGAAGATCAATGTCTTAAAGGGAAAATGGAGTCATCACTTTACCTCAGTGTGAAGTCTAGGGTTTAATAAGAATGGTGTTGAAGGGAACCCAAAGGATTCCCCCTCAAGTACTACTTGGGGCTTGAAGATTTCTTTAGGTTTGCAAGGGAGGATTAATTCTTGAGAAGTCTTTTCTGGTGTTAGACAAGGTGAAATTAAAGTTAAGCCAAGAAGAAGAGAAGAGCCATTAGATGTCCTATATCAATGCATTAAATAGGAACTTTAATGATCAAATGGAAAAGGGAAGAGAACTCACCTTGAACCCTTCCAAGTGGAGCATTGAGCACTTATTTGGCCTTGTAGCAACCTTGTTCTTCCAAGCAATCTCTAATAAAATTATTATAACCCTTGAAAAAAATAACTAGAACTCACAAGAAGAGAAAATGATACTCAAAAGATCTCAATATCCAAGATTCCCATTAATCCCCAACGATTTCAAATGGAGGAGGACTTATCCTTTTATAGGTGAGAAACCTCCTCAATTACAATGTGAAACCATGTGCTAGCTCAAAACCATGAGCTTCAAAACCATTTTTCCATCAAAACCAAAAATACAAGTTATAATAACATAATACGATAATATGCTCACAATGTTGTTCTTAAAAGAGATCAAATACATTATAGAAATCACATGTAAAAAAGTGCCAAGGTCCACACAAATTTTCCAAGGAAAGTCAAATGATCCAACATTTACTTCGTTCATCCACGGAATGGTCCAAGAAGTGTACATGGATCCCAATGCATAATTCCTACTCGAGTTGATGGTTTTAGCCTCATAGCAAGCCATTAGTTGGTAGCACTCGATGTCATCCTTCAACACATCATAACAAAGGGGTTAGTTTTAGTACTTGTGTAAGTATTACCAAGGGGCACAATGTTGACCCTTATTACATGTGTCAAATCCTAAGACAACCATATTTCCTAAGTATCTAGGTGAAATATAGGTAATAATGATTAATAATGATGAAATGGGAAGGGGAATGAGTTCATGTGATGACCCTCAAAGTCTTAGACATGCATAGGTCTTATTATTCATTTAATTATTCATATATTTTATTTAGCTTGGATTTTTCTTTATAAATGCATTCTTGAGGGCGCTTATCATTGAGTTACCATCCTCTATGTTGTTTCTTAGTACCCCTTAACCCATTTTTTAAAATTTTTAGTTTATTGAACAAGTCACTTTTATTTAGATATTCATAGACAAACCATGAACATGGGCACTGGCTTCACAATGAGGGGAATTGCTAAATCTTGATGATTATTTTTTAATTGTTCTCTTCACCTCTTAGGCTTAGTGGCTTTGTTTATTTCAGGGTTTTAGATTTGACCTTTCCTTTTGACCTTTGAGAAATCATACATGAGCAAAATAATATTTTTATGTGGATAGAATGAATGAACTAGAGAGGTGGAAAGTGGTTAGCATGATTGGAATGTGGATAATATTATCTAGACTAGATACCCAGTTATACAGGTTATCCAAGAGATGATATTCTTCTTAAAGAAAACATGTTCCCCAAAGTACTACCAACTAAGTAATAAAACCATATACTATTATGAAGTGAGAAAAATACAAACATTAGGTGATTACCACTTTACAATGAACTAAAGGTTATATCATAAAGTCCAAACATGTATTAATACATGGAATGCCAAATGAAGAAGTTGAGAACCATACCATAGTGCATATGTCATCTAAGGACCTGGGGCGAAAACGATTTTCACCGCAACTAAGCTAGCACAACCATGGATCTAATGAAGATCAATGTAAAAGTTTGTTTGGATGTGGAAAATATGAGCATGACACCTCGTACAATCAACAACATAGTACACGAGCGCAATAGTACCCAAAAGAGTCACCCCTGGAGGGGGTAACACACCTCGTTATAATTAAGAATCTAAAATACCAATAAACTTTTATTGGAATCTAAAACGTCATTAGAATCATAACATTTTCTAAGTATCATTAAGAATCTACAAAACCATTGAATTTTCATTAGCAACTTAAACACGCAAGAGGAATCCCAACATTATTTACTAATAATTTGAAATTGCAAATGCGTTGTTTGCTTTGATTTTAAAATTCTTATAAAAAACAAAAACACCTCTACTAACATTTTTAATATTTAACTAAAAGTGTATCGATTTTTTTTAACATTAACATGTAAAATTGCGATTTCGTCAAGGATCGTATTACTCGATTCTAGTGATAGTTACCCAAAAAAAATAAAACACATAAAAATGTTTAAACTACGCCATTACTTAATACCTTTGTTGTACATTTCCTTTCATTCATGTCCCTTCCTCTTTGTTTTTTAGTAGGTTTATAATTTTATGTTTAACGTCTTTCATGTAAATGTTGACTTGGTTGATCTCGGCCTGGCCCTCCTCTTACCCAAACATACAATCCCATTGAAATGACCTTCATGAATTACAGTACCAGTACAAATGCAAGAGTTATATATTTCATTATCCTATGTTTTGCACTATTATGAGAGGGAGTGGGCTAACTCAGGATCAATCTTCTCTCCCGAGGTACTTTTCCAGTACGTTTTCTGGCAATGCAGATTTGAATTTTCTACCGATCTATAAGTCTGATTCATTTTCTTAGCATCTAGGTTGGTTTAAAATGGGGCAAAACCCTTGGGGTAAGGTTTTGAAATGCATGGAACTTTCATCCATGCCAAACTCAGGCTACCCCTGAAAATCTGGCCAGATTCAAGCCCATTTTTTTACTTGAAAAGAAGGAAGATTGCTCCCTAGTTAGCTTACTCCATTATGAGAGACCTCGAAAGAGAGTGCAAGACTAAGGAGTTAGCACATATTATATCACCATGGAATTCGGATAGAGACATTTCCCGATAATTGATCGGTGTGGAAACCTCAACTTCTTTTAAATTTTAAGTTTGTGTAAATTCGTGGAATTTTAAATTCCGGGGGACCTTTTCCATTATTAGTCCCTGCCATGGGACTATAAAAATGAGTTTTCTTTTGATGTGACATTGATGTGACATTAATTTGCCTTTTACAATAAATTTGTGTATGCAATGTAATGTTTAACATAGTAAAACAAATATATATTTTTGGATATAATAAAAATATTTGTGTTTTTCATTTCTAATTGGTTGATAGAATTGAAGTGTTATTGCTCCCTTCACGTCTTTCAATATGTAAAATTAATTACATAATCAATGAATTTCACCAATCACCACATCTAAATATAAAAAGTTGTACTATGCATTTATTATTATGCATTATTATATTTATATTATATTTATTATCTAATATATTATTTATTATTATATTTATTATATATTTATTATATTTTTATTATATTTATGAATATTATAGTTTCATTCAGCTTATGGTTCATTATACATTTTGAATAACAAACAACCCTCAATTATTATCTTTCGATAAAAAAATTCATTACTTGTGCATTTAGTTATATTAAGTTTCATTGTTCAACATGTATTTCCCAACTAACTCGGCAGGAATTGAGTTGTCATGAAACCCTTGTTTAAATCGTAGTCACCAAAAATAAAAATAAAGATAACATTGACAATGAATACTTATATATAATTAACAAATCAAATAAGAATAGTTTTTTTTTTTTTTTTACAGTAATAACAATTATATTAAACAATTGTCCCCGAGATGTAGGACAGTCGGTGACGGAGTGTATTGTTAAGCCACTCCGTGATGTTAAAGTCATAGGTTCGAAACCTGTGGGGACAAAAAATCCAACCATGTTAAGGGTTGGTGTGGCTCAAGTCGGGTGCGATCCCCGGGTGATTTTGACGGCTTAGATGCCCCTGAGTCGCGGTTTCTCAAGCCATAGGTTAATCGCGTAGCCAACATGTCTCGGTGTCTCAAGCCATAGGTTAATCGCGTAGCCAACAGGTCTCGCACAAATTAACAAATAAAAAAAAACAATTATATTAAACAATTAAATTGAATATGAGGAGAAATATGTCGGATATACCATAAATAAATTTTAAAGATTTGAAAACAACATAATGGAACGGAAAAGTTTTAAAATATGAGAGGAAATTTGTAACGATAAGAAGATGGGAAAATAAACTAATAAAAATAATGAAAGTTTTATGAAAATAAATAAGAAGTAAATATTAAAACTAGGAAAAAAAATTAAAAGATGAAAAATAAAAAAAACTTAAAACAAAAGAAAGGACGAAAAAAAAAGCATGGGAGAACAAAGGAATGATATAGAAACTAAGATTAGATTAAAAGGCGGAGAGAAAACAAAAACCAACCTTTAGGTGAGGAATAGGAGAGACCTTTACTCTTCTTAATATGGCAAACAAGGGGAGAATGATTAAATGAAGCGTGGATGGAATGACGATTGTTAAGATAGAAAACAACTAGAGAATGATGCTTGTGAAGATGACAACCAAAGGAATGATGCTTGTTAATATGGAAAGCAAGGAATGTAAGTATAAGTGGGTCTAATACAAGGATGATGTATTTTAAGATGAGAAAAGGCATGTAAGTAGAATTATTTTCTCTAATGCTTTTTAAGATGGCAAACAAGGTATGTATTATGGTAGGGAAAATGTTGGTTAGCATTAATAAGGAAAATTGACATATTAATGGTTTATTATTTCCGTACATCTTATATCCTCATTTATGAAGTTGCGGGTTATTATCCACATAAATTCTAGTAAGATGGAATGACTTAGAGCAAGTGGTATCAAGTCTAAAATAAACTAGAGTTCATGCTCATTTACAATCCATGCCACCTTAATTTGTCAAAATTAGAGATCAAGGAAGAATCAATGATTTGGTTTTTTCCAAGAAGTGGTCTGATATATTTTCATCTCTGTTGGTAGATGGAATCTTGTACGAGTACAAAAAAACATACTATTAAAATCAACTTTAAAAGAACCAACAGGATTCACATATCCTCATTTATGAAGTTGCGGGCTATTATCCACATAAATTCTAGTAAGATGGAATGACTTAGAGCATGTGGTATCAAGTCTAAAATAAGCTAGAGTTCATGCTCATTTGCAATCCATGCCACCTTAATTTGTCAAAATTAGAGATCAAGGAAGAATCAATGATTTAGTTTTTTCCAAGAAGCGGTCTGATATATTTTCATCTCTATTGGTAGATGGAATCTTGTACGAGTACAAAAAAACATACTATTAAAATCAACTTTAAAAGAACCAATAGGATTCACATATCCTCATTTATGAAGTTGCGGGCTATTATCCACATAAATTCTAGTAAGATGGAATGACTTAGAGCATGTGGTATCAAGTCTAAAATAAGCTAGAGTTCATGCTCATTTTCAATCCATGCCACCTTAATTTGTCAAAATTAGAGATCAAGGAAGAATCAATGATTTGGTTTTTTCCAAGAAGTGGTCTGATATATTTTCATCTCTGTTGGTAGATGGAATCTTGTACGAGTACAAAAAAACATACTATTAAAATCAACTTTAAAAGAACCAATAGGATTCAAGATGATGATATCAACCATAAAGTAAATATTTTTTGAGGGAAACTAAGAAAACTATTTTTTTTAATCATGTTTTTAGCTTATCTCTTAATTGGTTTAGTCAAATTTCAAGTGTAGGCACTTTTTGGCTGCATAATTAAATATCGCATCCAACTAGTGCCCACCATAAATTGGAAATACATGAAAAAATGTGTTAAACATGTTACATTACACCTGTGCATTTTCTCATCTCTCACTATGTAACTCATTCTTTAATTGAAAGTCCATTGTTTTTTGCATTGAAATGATAGAGTCTAAATGTTCTACTTTTTTTACTTTTTTTCGGAAAATATCACTGGAATCTGACAACGTAGTTGTTGGTGAATTTTACATGCTTAAATCACAATTTTGAATGCATACATAAATTAATTCAATACCCTCAAAAACACTGAGAAAACCTAGAATATGTAATCTTGATAACTGAAATATTTGCAATTCTAGTTATCCTTCTAAATTTCTAACTAGATTTTGAAAAAAACTTATAAAAAAATATACCAAAAAAATAAAAACATAAAATATTTAAACTAAAAAACATAAAATGTTTAAACTAAGCTTATTGGAATAGCTTTACTCTGACAACTAGCCATAGACATGTAAAAATTGAAAATTGAAACTTGTTAAAATATATAATTTCTTATCATCTATATTGCAAAAAAAATCAATATTCCTTTTCCAATTTGGAGGTTCGTCCACTATTAAAAAATAAAAATGAGTGTAAGAAAAAAAGTGTGGCAAAGTTGAATATGACAAAGTCAAAAGTTTCAAGTGGTGTTTACAATTAAAATGTAAATACATTTTATTTGAAAAAAAAAATGATGTTTGTAGTTAAAAAACTATTTCAAGTGGCTTTAGTGTCGTACTACATGGAGAAATGTATATAAAGACAATATAAGAGTTAAATTTTTATTAAAACAAAGTTTTTTTTTTTTGTTTTGGGAGAATCCAAAGCGAAAATATTTGCTCTAAAAAGTTAATCATATTTCAAATTGATTTATTTTTTTTTCACATCATTTTTCATATTTATTATTAAATTTAATATTTATTTTGTTTTACATAAAAATTATCTACGATTATTATTTTTATATTTATTATTATTATTATTATTTATTTTGTTTTTACATAAAAATCAATATTTCATTTTATAAATGATATTTTTTATTTAATATTTATATGAGAAATTATTATTTTTTATATTTATTATTATTATTATATATTTTTCAATATATAATATATTTTTTTCATCATTAAGAAAACTGCGTGCTGACACCCCGCCACTTGCAGCGTCCATAGTTGCAGAGCCTGTAAAATTCACGCGTATTAGCAATATTGACACGTGAATTCAAAGATTTTCACGCATATAACGAGGCAGTGCAGTGCACACTCAGAGTGTGTTTAATTCCCCTTTTGTTTTTCAATTGACTACGGTTTGAACGCGTCTAGTGACCACGGAATGGGCAATGGCTTTGGCTTTATTTCTGGGCACCAAAATGTTGGCAAAATGTTGGATGGCGTTAGCTGCTCATTATTTTTTAATTCTTAAAAAAATAATTTTATTTTATTATTTTTTAATTTAAAAAAAAATAATTTTATTTTATTATTTTTTAATTTTTCTTTTTTCACCATAAAAAAAATAATTTTATTTCATTACTAAAAAAATTATATTATGTACATACATGTATCCATGTATTTTCTATAATATAGTCCCTTTAGAGGAGCTTTTAACAAATTAGAAAAGTATAAGATGAGAAAAAACTTAGAAAAATAATTTTATTTTATTATTTTTTAATTTTTCTTTTTCCACCAAAAAATATAATTTTATTTCATTACTAAAAAAATATATTGTGCGCATACATGTACTCATGTATTTTCTATAATATAGTGCCTTTAGAGGAGCTTTTCACAAGTTAAAAAAACGTACATAAGATGAGAAAAACTTAAAAGAATAATTTTATTTCATTAATTTTTTAATTTTTCTTTTTCCACCATAAAAAAAAAAGTATTTTTATTTCATTACTAAAAAAATTGTATTGTGTACAGACATGTATCCATGTATTTTCTATAATATAATCCCTTTAGAGCTAGAGGCCATAGCTTGACAAGGCCATAGCAATGGTGGTTGAAGGAGATAGCGTTGTGGGGGGCTATAACATGCAGCTAGCAATAGTGGAATGGTGGTTGAAGGAGATAGCGTTATATCTTTTTTCGGAGATATAAAATGCAGCTTCAGAGTGAAAAGAAACCCCCAATCGCCTATGAATGATGGATATAAAAACCCTAGATCAAATCAAGTAGCCATTAAAACTAAGCTACAGTATCTTACCTTCATTGAACCAACAACAAGGGTTTTACTGGGATTCCTATCAACAAACCTACCCTTCCTAGACTTATACTTTACTCCAGAGATATTTGATTTAATTGTTTAATAAAATAATACTATACTTAACTGATACTTTACTATACTGATACAGTCATATCTTACTCTCTTATCATAGGAACCTTATACTTTACTTATTACTCCATTAGACTAGAAAACAAGAACTAGACTTAGACTGAGCTTATCATACCTTAACTACACTAATAATCTTTCTCCTAGACATCTTATACTCACTTAGGAACTATAACTACAACTCTCCTTATACTCTCTTCTACTACTCAACTGATACTATAGAAGTTCAGCTATCCCATAACTCCTTACTTCGAACAGGGAAACTACAACCAACAGGAATAGCCTCTTATCTCATGATTAGCCAACTCCTCACAATAACTAATCTATTACAGTACTTTAACAACCATGCGTTCTTTATCTTGACTGGACAGAGATAAACAACCCTATAATCCCTTTAGAAGAGCTTTTCACATGTTAAAAAAATGTGAATAAGATGAAAAAAAAATTAAAAAAATAATTTTATTTCATTATTTTTTAATTTTTCTTTTTCCACCATCAAAAAATAATTTTATTTCATTACTAAAAAAACTTATATTGTGTTCATACATGTACCCATGTATTTTCTATAATATAGTCCCTTTAGAGGAGCTTTTCACAAGTTAAAAAAACGTGCATAAGATGAGAAAAACTGCACAGTTCTGTCAAATAAAAGGAGATATTGAATCTGCCATATGCCTTGATATATACATAAATCGCTGCCTTTAAAAATAAAACAGTAGTATTTTCTGTAGGAGTAAGCTTCCCTGGAGCCTGCAATGGAAATCTGGATTGATGAGAGATAAAAAAAAACTGATCCAAAAGTTATGTTAAGTCTGGGACTGCTGGAAGAAGTTGTTCTTTAGTGAAAGGCTTATGATAAAACTAGTAGAAAGTCTGTTTAATGTTTTTTTAATTATGAAAAAACATATCATATTTTAATTAGTAGTAAGGATAGTTATCATTGACTAATGAATATAAGCTGATTCATTACTATTATTCAAGAAAAACCATATAATAATACATAAGTAGACTTTCACTCCTACTAAATACCTTTGAGTCTTAGATCCTTTCCCTATTTCTTTAAATTCAAAGAAAACAAAACTCTTAACAAAAAAAATCATACTCCAAAACCTAACAATAAATATTTATATATAATTAATAAATATAATTTCTAATTATTTTTATACTATCAATTATATCAAATCAAAAAATAGATTAGTACTTTTTATTATTTTGACAATATGAATTATATCAAAACGGGTAGTACTTTATCCACTAGCAACAACCACTTTATAAAAGTGGTTGATATACGTAGATCGATGTCATTAGTTTGAAAAGGTGAAGCATGTTATAAAATGATTGTTGCTAGTTGAGACATGTCATGGGGACTACCATTAATATATTAAGACATAATCAATGTATTAACTAAATATTACATTTATGTAATAATATATAATAATAATATTGTTATATTAATATAATACATAAATATATTATATTCATGTATATAAATAAATGATCTATTAATATGTTAATGTAATATATTACATTAATATGATATATAATAAAAATGTATAAATTAAAGTACTAATACATTAGTGTAACATATTAAACTATTAATACATTAATAATGTATTAAAACATTAAAATAACAATGTATTGATACATTAGAGTAATACATTAGTATTAATACTCTAATAATAATGTATTGTTAAAATATTAATACTTTATTAATGCATTAATACTGTAATAATAATATATTGTTAAAATATTAATTTAATAATAATATAATATTACTTTATTATTAATATATTACTTTATTAATACTATATTAATATATTACTTTATTTTATTAATGTATTTATGAATTATTAAATATTAATAGTAAATAATTATTCAAATATTAATGTCTAAATTAAAATATCAATAGATTAATATATATTGTAATGTATTAATATAACATGTTAATAATAGAATACATGAATTAAACATTAATATACTATTAATGTAGTCCCCGAGGTGTAGGACAATCGGTGATGGAGTGTGTTGTTAAGCCACTCCGTGATGAAAAGTCACCGGTTTGAAACCTGTGGGGACAAAAACTCCAACCATGTTAAGGGTTGGTGTGGCTCAGACCGGGTGCGATCCCCGGGTGATTTTGATGACTTAGATGCCCCTGAGTCGCGGTTTCTCAAGACAAAGGTTAATCCCGATGCTAAGAAGGTCCGGACCAATTAACAAACAAACAAACAAAAAATATTCTATTAATGTAGCAATACATTAATAATGTATTACATAATACATTATAAGAATATATACATTAATAAAGCATTTATGCATTAAAAAATATTTAAATATTAAAAATATCATTAAAGTATTACATTATATTACACTAAATTATTAATACAGAAATAAAATATTTATACAATCATACATTAATATATTATAAGGTAATGATACATTAATAAAGTATTAATACAATAATAAAGTAATACTTTATTAATATATTATTAAAGTATAATAAAAATCCATGGTATGGTTAAGAGTGATAGTCTATGCTTGACCATGAGTATAGTTAACTATGATAAACGATGACTCTATGATTGACCATGACTGTGACTATGGTTGACCATTAAAGTGGTTGACTATGTTTGACTCTAATCATGGTTGATATTTGAAATGTTCGTCACAATGTGATGTAGAGAGATATTTTGTTGCATTGTGACAACCAAATTTTTTTATGACAATNACATTGCAACGCTGGGAATTGTTTGTCACAAAGTGACTTTGGGAAATGCTTGTCACAATGTGACGTTGAAAAATGTTCGTAACAATGAGACCCTGAGAAATGTTCGTCAAAATGCGACATTGTGAAATGTTCATCACATTGTGACAGTGGGAAATGTTAATCACAAAGCGACGTTGGGAAATGTTCGTCGAAATGTGACATTGGGAAAATGTTCATCACTATGTGACATTGGGAAATAATCAATACATTGCAACGTTGCAAAATGTTTGTCACAATGTGACTTTGTGAAATTTTCGTCGCAATGTGACGTTGGAAAATGTTTGTCACAATGAGACATTGGGAAATGTTCGTTGCAATGCGACAATGTAAAATGTTCGTCACATTGCGACAGTGGGAAATGTTCATGACGTTGCAACATTAAGCAATGTTCATGACATTGCAACACTGGGAATTGTTTGTCACAATGTGACTTTGGGAAATGTTCGTCACAATGTGATGTTGCAAAATGTTCGTCACAATGAGACACTGGGAAATGTTTGTCACAATGCAACATTGTGATATGTTTGTCACAATGCAACAGTGGGAAATGTTAATCACAATGCGACGTTGGAAAATGTTTGTCAAAATGAGACATTGGGAAATGTTCATCACAACGAGACATTCAGAAATGATCGACACTAGAAAATGTTTTTCACAATCTAACGTTGGAAAATGTTCATTATAATGTGATGTCGGGAAACACATGAGACATTGTAGAATCATTTTTTGTTTTTTTAATGTTGGGAAATGGTCATCACAATGCGATGTCGAGAAATTTTCATCACATTGCGACATTGGGAAATGTTAATCACATCGCGATGTTGGGAAATGTTCGTCACAATGCAATGTCTTGAATCATCTTTTACTTTGTAGAAAATTATTTATACTTTTCCTAAGGACATTGATAGCAAATCATCTTCAACTTTGGAGATAATGAATTATACTTCTGATAAGAACATTGATAAAAAATCATACAATAATGTATACATGTATTGTATACATTGATAACAAATCT
The DNA here is from genome assembly GCA_009831015.1 of Picea engelmannii. Taxonomy (NCBI): domain Eukaryota; kingdom Viridiplantae; phylum Streptophyta; class Pinopsida; order Pinales; family Pinaceae; genus Picea; species Picea engelmannii. The sequence continues at coordinate 179,220 of ML790767.1, read as the reverse complement.
ACTTCATATATATGTTGTAGATGATGATTTTTATTTGGTCTAAGAAAATTGATAGAAAATCAACTTTAAATTTCAGAAATTGATGTGAACAAATATCTTAATGAAATTAAAAAATATACTAATAAAATCTATTTTCAAATTTAGAAAAGTGTGTTCATTACAATTTTATTCAACAACTATATAAAGACTATAAAATATTCTCCTCATGTTTGGCGATCTCATATAGAGGCTAACTAAATTTTGAAAATTGTATGTTGTCCATAGCCGTGGTTGTGAAAAATATAACAATGATTAGGTGTAGTATGTATAATCAAAACAACATGAATAAGCATGAAAAGTAAAATATTAAATAAAATATTGATAATGACCTTCCCAAATAATAAAAAAAAACATTTTTTTATATTTATATTCTTTTATAACCAAACTTTTGATGAATATAAATATTATATACAAAATAAAAAATTCCCCCATTTTTTTTTTAAATTGCTATTAAATTTTGTATTGAGAATATATCCATAAAATACACGGTAAAAATATAAATAGAGTTCAACTTTTAAATGTGATACAAATGAAAGGGAAAATGACCAATCTAAAGATCCAATTTAAATTAGAGTTTAACTATATTTAAATTAGTCTCTAATCTATACTTAAACTGACCCAAAAATCTGTTTTTTAAAATTGCTATTAAATTTTGTATTGAAAATATATCCATAAAATACATGGTAAAAATATAAATAGAGTTCAACTTTTAAATGTGATACAAATGAAAGGGAAAATGGCCAAACTAAAGATCCAATTTAAATTAGAGTTTAACTATATTTAAATTAGTCTCTAATCTATACTTAAACTATAGTGAAACCCTAATTTAATGTTTATATATATCTATAAATAAAACCCTAATTTAAAGTATATATCAAACCTTAATTAAACTATAGATTAATTATCAATTAAATTTAATTTAGGGTTTAACTATAAATAAAATTAAATTAAAGTATAGATTAAATCTAATTAAATTCAAAGTATATATTTAAACCCTAATTAAAATTAGTATTTAATTATAGATTAAACCTTAGAGACAAAACTAAAAAAGATATCCATATTTCAAGACTCCATTAAAGTTTTTCGTGCAAAACAAAATTGGTAGTGGTTTGTGCTTACAAGGGCTAGTATAAAGATAGTTTTTTGGAAATTTTCAACATTAGATTAAACTTTAATTTAAACTATAGATTAAACTCTAATTTAAATTAAATAATAAACCTTAATTTAAAATATAAATTAAACCTTAATAAAACTATAGATTAAATTTATCCCTATTTAAAATTATAGAATAAACTCTAATTAAACTATACATTAACTAAAGATTAAATTGAAACTAAAGTTTAACTAAAAATTAAATTAAATTAAACTATAGATTAAACCCTTTAAATTAACTATATATCTTAGTTTGTAGATATAAGTTAATTTAATTATACATCAAATTTAAATTAGGATTTAACTATATTTAATTTAATTTAATGTTTAAATTTATCTATACATAAAACATTAATTCAAAGTATATATTAAATCTAATTTAATTTAACCTAATTTAATTTAATTTAAACTAATTTAATTTAATTTAATTTAAATTTAAACCTAATTTAATTTAAATTAGGGTTTTAAACTATATATATAGATGGGAATTTACCACATGCAATATGGGATTGTCTTATTTATTTATTTATTTATTTTTTATTTTTTATTTTTATAGACTCGTTTTTCCTTTACTGTTTGTTTTTTTAAGTTTTAAAATGTTTTATTTTCAAATTTGTTTGTATTTTTTTTATTTATTTTTATTTATTTTAATTTTAATTTTAAATTTTATTAAAAACATCAAAGTATTAAAAAAACTATTTTATATTTTATATTTTAATTTTAATTTTATTGATAACATCAAAGTTTTAAAAAAATCAATTTTTAATTCAATATGTCAAATTAAATATTTTTCTTAAGAAAGTATAAATGTTTAAGTATAAATTAAATATTTTCTTAAAAAATATTAAGGTGATGAAATTTTAAACCGTAAAAAAATATTGAAAGCACCATTTGATTAAATAGAACCCTTATAAAACAAAAAACAATCTTTGTCTTTCAAACACAAACCAACAAGAATGTGCAATACACTTTTGATGAGTGTCATCCAATTTTTATGAATTCATTGATTGACCATATGCAAAAACGGCCACGAACCAGTTAACTCTTTGATACACACTCTCTTAAAGCAAAGGCCTTCAACTTGAAAGTCATCTGACGAAACTCAACCAGGGAGAATTTATGACTTTTTGATAAATCGAGATGGGGCTTCTTCGCTCAACAAATTTTTTTGGTTGGATGATCCCACCATTGTTTTGAAGGATAGGGCAGAGGCGTTGGAAGAGCGCCCTCCACCCATGGTTACCGCCACAAAGAGACAAAATTTTAAGGGTAATATTGAATTCTTTGTTACTTACTTCCTTAGATATAAGGCGGTGAATATAAAAGCATATCAAATTCTCCATTCTCTATTCCTTGCAATTGAAAACAACATGACATACATTTCCTCAAATTATTTTTTCTCACATAGAAATCATGGGCACTTCCATGAAATGAGAGGAACACAAAGACTTCATGAACTAGAACAATAACCATATCATTTTAAGTGTAAAATCTCCAATAATCTAAATAGTTAAAAGTAATAGATGAAAAAATTGGGAGCATCGGCTCCATTTTGTTCGAACGATGTAAATTTGTTTCCATGATCTTAGAATGAGAACGATTTAGTGTTTTTTATTAACTGAAATCCAACACGCAAATTAGCAAAGGTAAAATAAACATATCTCTCTTATAACATGAGAAGCATTGTATTTAATTTGTGACTTCGTATATCGACCCTTGTCAACAACGAATCAACAACAAACATGATTTTATTATAAAGAAGAACATCTCTCAGGGGCATCATATATTTTCAATCACGACCATTTCCAATCATTGTATAACTAATATTCTCTCATTGATTAATACACGAAATATACATCAAAATAAAATTGGACAAGACATCAAAATAAGATTGGAATTCTCATCTTCCCCTTGATTGCCAATCATTGTATAACTAATATTCTCTCATTGATTAATCTGTGAAATATACATCAAAATAAGTCTGGAGAAGCAAAATAAGACTGGAGAAGACATCAAAATAGGACTGGAATTCTCATGCATGAAAAATTCATTGCATGCATGATGGTCAACCATTGAAGGAAGGCACATGCATCCATATAAAAATCAAAACATAAAATCATAAAATAATTATTTTAAAAGGAATAATCCCTTGATGATCTGCCTTGAGCTTGCAGTAATGTCCTTCCCCACCACACTGTTATAGTCTTCCACCCTTCGCAATCCGATATGAAATGTGCAGAAAGCCAAAAAATGAAATGTGAGGACAGTAAAAAAATGAAACGTGAGGACAGTCAAAAAATGAAATGCAGGGATAGCTAAGGAAAGCCAGAAAATGAAATGCGTGGGCAGTTGAGGAAATCCAAACGTGGTAATTCCAAAGGTTAATCGTTTAAACGTGGCAGTCATATAGTGCTACAATAATTTCTTAATATGATTAGGTAAATGTTAAAAAATAAATAGGTTAACATATGCATTCAAAAATACAAGGAATTTATGAAGAGCAAATCACATTCATTGATTTGGAAGGATGACGAAGAATATGCCAGCATCTTCAATTGCCAACCCTAAGATTGAAATTTATGGTTAAAAGGTTTATTAATCCACCGATTCCAATAGGGAGAAGGCCTATTGGTGTAATTAGGAGAGTTGGTAGAGTCGTAGGCCAAATTTGTGTTCAATGTAAAGAGGCACAGTTTCCCATTGTGAATACTTAACGAATGCGTCATCCACCTATTTATTGGGAAGAGTTCGTCTATATGACCAAAAAACTAGTTAACACTAATCAATATGACTGAAGAACTAATCATAGTGATCTCTCTTATGTGTATGGATTAAACTTTTTTGTATGGCTTGGCTTGCTCACATAAAATGTTATCGAAGTTATATATGGCAGTCTGCATTTTTTTTTTCATTTAGGTTACCATGCTTCGGTCATTAGACTTTCTATTGTGTTATAAGTTATTGTGTTTGGCTCTCAACATCCTTTGTTATATTCCTCTATCATGTTATAGGTTAGTGTGCTTGGCCTCTCATGTATTTGCTAGATGTTAAGGTAAGTGTGATTATGTCTTTGTGACTTTTTTTAGACCTTAAGGCTATCGTTATTGGGTCCTTGCAACCTCTACTAGACCTCAAGGTTAGTGCACTTGGGTCTCCATGCCCTTCAATAAACCTTCTATTTATATATAGGCTCATGTATCTAGGTCTCCACGATCTCCGCAAGACATGTATGCTAGTATGCTTGGGTCCCCATGACCTTGCTAAAACTCTTCTCACAAGAGAAAATCAATCATCCACAATCTCAAGGAATTTTCTATAGTGTTGTTTAGACATTCATAATTCGAACAAAAATTATATTCGCTTTATGTAATTTTAGAAAAAAATATTTTTCTTTCATATTTTATACAGGCTTGCTCATTAGAGAAGTTTTTTTCAGAAAGAAAGCATTGAAGTTTTCAATCCTTTGGATGGGGTCTTCCAACTCTCGTTGCTTCTCTGCCACAATCCCCCTTTCATGTTTCCCTCATTTATTGTTCTTATCAAAGCTCCACCCCAACACTATGGATGCACTACAATACATCTCGCATGATGCCACTCTTTTTGGGAAATGTAATGCCCTATTTTTGACCCTTGTGATGTATTAAATTGGATTGTGTAAATGTTGTAAATATGGTAGTATGGATTCCTAGTACAAAGCTCAAGGCTAAGGCTCGACTAGTGAACTGTTAGGCATGTATGATGTAAATACCCATATATGGATTGTCTGTTAGTCTTGTCATCGTAATATCAAGCTGTGTAAATAATAATGTTGGAGTATAATATGTAATCATCCAAGATGACTGCATAGAACATGAGAGGTGCTTTAATTCTACTGTAACAGCCAAATATTTCTGAACATCGCATACTTTCATAAGAAATTTATTTCATAAACTGAGACAATAACTTCATAACATAATATTGATTTTCATAACACAACTTCAGTAACTTAGATCTATCAATGAATAATAATTTCATGGCAGAATGAAACAAATACATAAATTAATAATTTACCTAGTTCTAATGCTAACCTCTGTTGCCTTGCTGCCTTGTTGTTTCCTTCCTGCTACCTGATGCACAGACCAATCCTGCCACAAACAAAGAATAACTGCCCAAAACCTACTTTCCTCCCTACCAACTAGGAAAACTACCTAGCTCCAGGATATCTATGGATATCCTGCCCCCCGTGCCCAAAACCTCCATCAACTCAGTGCCTCAACTGATCAAAAGCCACAGTCAGAAACTCTCTTCTCACAACAAATCTCATAATCCTCCCGAATCCATCCTCCCTCCAAAAAAAAATCCCCCTGCGTAATCCTTCCTCCCCTCCCTTATTCCTCCTCACCGACTCATGCAGTTACCTCTCCAACTACCCCCCGTCCTCCGTCCTTCGTCCTCCTTTAATGTTTTATCTTCTCGATATTCATAGGATATCCCTCTCTGCATACGCAACCATTTTATATCATTTTTCATTGATCTCTTAAATTTATTTCTTAGGTCATTAAATGTGATCTGTAGTTAAATTATTACTTAGTTAACCACAATTATTTTCTTTAATTAATTTTACCTTGTAATCTTTAAGCATTTATCCAATTAGGGTCGTTACATACACCCACCCTTCAAGAAACTTCATCCTGAAGTTAAGGTATCTGATGGTACAAGGGAAAAGAGCATGGTTCACACATTCACAACAAGTAGCTAACATTATCAGTAAGTAAGTCAAGAAAGCTCATACATACTAGTGTATGTGTACAAGAAATGCATGTGTAGCTAGTACATGCAAGTCTCGTGCATGTACTAGTAATCAAAACTGTCATCCTTTAGTAATTTATGTATGCATTCAATCCAGTCAGCAAGACTAGTCTTTTATAAAAGACAACAATCAATGAATTGTTTGAGAAATACTTTAATTACAATTATCCAGTTCAACAATTTTATTTTAAATAACAGTGGTTTAGTTACGTAACAATGAATATTCATATATACACATTTTTTTTTTTGTTGTTGTTGAAGGGACGACATCAAATTCCACCACAAGACAGATCTCCATATAGTCTCAACTATTACTACTTATCCTTCCTCCCTAACCTACTTCCAACTCCATTCCTATCCATCCTCTACTAGACTATCTTGGAGCATCAACTATATTGACCTAACTCCAAATAGAACCCGTAAGTGGAAGTGTCGCTATCTCGACCAAACTTCCCTAGCAGGCAACTAACAGTCATCATCACATGTCTTGGGGAGCGTGAACTAGCACCGTTCTCCCATGACTTCAGGTTTCAAAGGATACACGGTGGGAAATGCCTCTACCCCTCCTAATCATATCTAGGGTCCACACCCTACAATAGAGGATACACGGTGGGAAATGCCTCCACCCCTCCTAACAAAACCAGGGTCAACACCCTACAATGGAGGATACACGGTGGGAAATGCCTCCACCCCTCCTAACAGAACCAGGGTCAACACCCTACAATGGAACATACAAGGGTACCATGTTGCTGGAGGTTTTGTTATCGTTTATTCAGTTTTGGGTAGTGTTAGTACCAAAATCATGCACTAGTCCACATATCATAGAAGTGCATCCAAATCAATATAAATTTCACATACATTATTCATACCATATTGTTTCTCGGTTAGTGATCCTGATATCCACTTTTATCATCATTATCACTTGGCCATTTCATAGCTCATAACTTGCAGATTAGTCTGCAACACAAACTCATACATTTCTATGCATTATCATCATATAATTGCATACTATCATCATTTCAATTTGGTATCCCTGTACTGATACATTAACATCATAGTTTTCCAATTAGAATTAGATTTCATAATATCCCATAATTCAAACTCGTCCCCCATTCACAAGATTATCATTTTCCCAAAATAGATTTCATCATATCCAATATCATTCTAGTAGTATTTAAACATTCAACAATTTCACTTTCTCACAATATGTCGCATCATATACATCATCATCAATAACATTTAAACATTTGTAAAATTTACATTCACATAATAGATCGCATTATATGCATCATCATTAATAACATTTAAACATCCATTACTGTTCATAAGTTTAAAGTTTAAGTGTACCACTTAACAGTTTCACTGTGACTGGGAAATAAAGTGTATAGGTCTCAGGTAATCCTAGTTGTCTAAGTCAAAAGATGGTGTTACATACACCCCACCTTCGAGAAACATGTTCTCGAAGTGGTCAAAATAGTGAGGGATAGTCTCGCCGTAGTGTCTCAGCGTCTTCCCAAGTAGCAGATCCTGGACTATACTTGTCCCACTAGACCTTAACTTGATCTACTAGACGGTTCCTGAGCTATCGGACTCTATGGTCCAGTATGCGTAACGGTTCTACCGTGAGGGTTCCCACGTCTGATACCTGCAATTCTTTCCAGTTTAGTTTATGTGATTCATCAACAACATAATGATGTAAAACAGATACATGAAATACATTATGATTTTTATGCAAGTGGGGTGGCAGTACGAGATGATAGGCAACGGGTCCAATTTTCTCTTGGACCCTAAATGGCCCTATAAACCGAGGTGACAACTTTTTCCCCTTCCCGAACCGTATGGTACTCTTATTAGGCCTGATACGAATGAAAACTTGGTCCCCAACTTCATAATTTCGGTCGGTCCTGTGTGCATCCGCATAACTTTTCTATCTATCCTGTGCTTCCTTTAGTCTCTGCCTGATTTGAATCACCTATTCCTCCATTTATTGAATCAATTATGGCCCAACTGTTACTCGGTCTTCTAGTCTATCCCAACTCAATGGCGTTCTACATGGCCTCCCATACAAAGCTTCGTAGGGTGGCATTCCGATGGAACTATGATAACTGTTGTTGTAGGCAAACTCTACCAAAGGTAGGTACTTCTCCCACTGGGTTTGATTATCCATTACATACATCCTAAGCATGTCTTCCATAACTTGATTTACTCTCTCAGTTTTCCCATCTGTTTCAAGATGATAAGTTGTGCTTAAGTTCAACTGAGTCCCCAATGCTGACTATAAACTTGTCCAAAATCTAGAAGTGAATCTGGAGTCCGTATCTGAAATAATATTCTTTGGTATCCCGTGAAAACGGATAACCTTGCTTATGAACACTCGTGCCACATCAGTAAAATCGTAAGTGTCTCTAACTGGAATGAAATGAGCACTCTTGGTTAACTTATCCACTATCACAAGAATGACATTGTGTCTATGAGATGTGAGCGGCAACCCTACAACAAAATCCATAGAGATGACTTCCCATTTGGACATAGGAACATCATGAGGTTGTAGGAGGCCTGCCAGGTGATGGTGGTCGGCCTTCACCTGTTGACACTCTATGAATTTGGCGACGAAATGGACTACATCGCATTTCATGCCTACCCAAAAGAAGAGTTTCTTCATATCTGCGTACATCTTCTTCACTCCCGGATGCGCACAATAAAGTGATCTATGGGCTTCCTTCAGTATGATGCTTCAAATATCCCCATTCTCCGGGATGTACATCCTTTCTCGATACCTTAACAGTCCGTCTGTTTCCAGACTATATCCTTCATACTTCGGAACTAACTACCTCCCACTTTGGAGGTTTGAAGTAACCTTTAAATACCAACTGTCTCCTGGTAGTTGTGTCAACATATGTTCCCTCAGATTGACCTTTAAGGTTACCAAGGAGAAGATACGTGGTCTCCTACTCAAGGCATCTGCGACCACATTTTCCTTTCCCTTTATATACGAAATACCAAAATCATACTCACTCATAAACTCACTCCATCGCCTTTGCCTGGCATTCAGATCTCTTTGAGTGAAGATATGTTTTAAACTTTGATGGTTCGTTTTAAGTTCAAAATTTCGCCCCACAAGATAGTGCCTCCAAAGTTTCAGAGCTAGCATTACAGCTGCCAACTCTAAATCATGAGTCGCGTATAACTCTTTGTGCTTCTTCAACTTTCTTGATGCATAAGCTATCACTCCTCCATCCTACATTAGCACGGCCCCAACCCTTGTTTCGAGGCATCCGTGCAGACCATGAAGCCCTTTTCCATATCTGGCACTCGTAGAATTGGCGCACTAGTTAGTAACCTCTTAAGCTCAATGAATGCACTATCACATTCTTCTGTCCATTCATACCTGACCCCCTTGCATTGCAAAGTGGTGATGGGTTTTGCTATTTTCGAGAATCCTTCCACAAATCTCCGGTAGTAACCCGCTAGCCCCATGAAGCTCCTCACCTCATGGGCATTTTTTGGCACTGGCCATTCCATAATGGCCTTTACTTTTTCTGGGTCCACAGAGATTCCTTCGCCAGAAATGATATGACCTAAATAGTGAATCTCTTTCTGGAAGAAGGAACACTTCGATAGTTTCCCATACAATTTGTTCTCTCTAAGGAAAGACAACACTATTCGCAAGTGTTCCTCGTGCTCTCTTTCATTCTTGGAATAGATGAGAATGTCATCTATAAAAACTTGTACAAATCGATCTAAGTACTTCCGGAATACGTCGTTCATGAGGCTCATGAATACTACTGGCACATTGGTCAATCCAAAAGGTACCACAACAAACTCTTAATGTCCAAACCGAGTCCGAAAGGTAGTTTTTGGGATATCACCTTCCTTAATCCTTAACTGATGATACCCTGATCGCAAATCGATCTTTGAGAATACCGCTGCTCCTTTCATCTGATCGAAGAGGTCATCTATTCGCGGCATTGGGTACCTATTTTTCACTGTAGCAC
>ML790767.1:148244-169196 GCA_009831015.1 Picea engelmannii | reverse complement strand
TCTTCTTTACAAAAATTACCGGTGCGCCCCAAGGTGAGACACTGGGCCTTACTAGCCCTAAGTCTAGTAACTCCTTCAACTGCATTTGCAATTCACAAAGTTCCAGTGCTGTCATTCGATATGGAGTCTTGGATATTGGTTCTGCACCAGGTTTTAGCTCAATAGTGAAATCAAGCTCCCTCTCAGGAGGTAATCCTGGTAACTCGTTCGGGAAAACATCCTGAAATTCTGACAATACCAGGTACTGATCTAATGAGGGTCCCTTCCTTTCATTCACTGCTTCCACTACATAAATTCGACACCCTTGTCTCAAGCATCACTTGACCTTCATAGTTGATATAAAGCGTAATGACACTTTTCTCTATACACCCTGAATCTCTACTAGTTTTCCTTCATCATCGACCCAAAGCACCCTCTTTGCGAAACAATCTACCAAAGCTCGATGAGCTGCTAACCAATCCATTCTAATGATTAGGTCATACGCCCCAAGAGTAGTGACATATACCTTTAACCTGGTAGTGCACACTTCTAGGTCTACTATACAATTATCGACACTAGGTCCTACAACTTGTTTTTCCCCTGAAGCCATCTCGACTTGTTTAAAGTCATCGAGCTCGTAGGCTGCTAGCCCACTCTTTTCTAATGCAGATGGTGAAATGAAACTATATGTCGCACCAGAATCAAACAAAATCTTAACATTAATATGATTTAGCGTACCTGATGACTCCACCATAGTGGATTGATGTTCAACCTGGCGGTTATTAACCGCTGCGTAAATCTGGTGGTTGCTACTTGACCTCCCCATTGGTTCCTTTCCTTCTCTATGCACAAACCATGATTGTAACTCTGGACAGTCCCGTTCATAATGGGGTCCTTCGCATCTCCAACAGGTAATACGAGAATGAACCGGTGCATTGTTATGTGACTGATTCCGAAATGAGATCCTTCCCCTGGAACCCCTGCCCCTACTAGTTGTTCCCCGATATGGTCATGGACCTGTCTGCACCGTTTGCGATGAACGAGATACTGCACTAGATGCCATTGAAATCCCTGCAGCTACTGTCCTTGGCACGACTCTGTTACCATAAGGTGGTGGCCTTGAGCCCCCTCCCCTAGGAAATGTCCTCGGGGTCTTTCCTACGAATCTAGGGCGATGCGAAAATGCTGATCTTGTACCCCCTGTTAAGTTCATGTGCTCTTCCACGTAATTCACACTTTCTACTGCCTCCGCTACTGAAGACGGTTTCCACATCTGCACCATAGCTCTTATCTTCGGGTTCAATCCATAAACGAAGCACTCTGCCTGTCGCTGGTCACTGTCCATATACGAAATGTATTTGACCAGTTCCATAAACCTGATCTCATATTCTTCTACAGTTCTGTTTCCTTGTACTAAGGCATGAAATGCCCCTACCTGTTTCTCCTCGTAGTATGCTGGTAGATATTTCCTTCGGAACCTCTCCTCGAAAAGTTCCCAAGATACTGTGTCTGGGGTAAGGTGTAGTTGTCTTTCCAAGTTTCCCCACCAGTTCAAGGCACTGTCTCTTAACTGGAAAATTGCGATCTTTGCCTTTGAATTGGATGCATAGTCCCTTAAGGAAAAACACCTTGTCATGCCTTCCAACCATGCTTCCGCGCGTTCACTGGCGCGACCCCCGGCAAACTTCGAAAGTTTGATATTCTGTAATTCTCGCATGATGTCTTCAGGTGGAAGTCCTCCCCCTGAATCCCTTGATGCTTCTGGATTACCTTTTCCAGATGGTGGGGGTTCCACTTCAGTCCCTGCTGGTTGGCGCCCCTTTAAAGTCTCGTTAATGGCTTCCAACTAGCATAGTATGAGGGCTAGTTCGAGCGATGGTGGTGGTGGTGGTGGTGGTGGTGGTGGTGGTGGTTCCCGTAACGACGCTCCCCTGCCTTTACCCCTTCGAGTCCTGACCATCTTGTATGACTTAACCTACATCACCCCAAAGTTATCAGGGTGAGTTCCAGGACGTTTCAAATTGGTGCTACTTAAACTTAGAAACAGGGTTAGGCGTAAGTTTTCTTTACTTGTCTGTTAACAAACATTACTCCATCAGGGGATTGGCTAAGTTTGGGTTAGGATTAAGCGTCTAAGCTTGGTCAACATCGAACTTTAAGGTAGATTAACTTTACACTTTAATAAAATTTAAAATTATTATTACACTAATTTAACCCAAATTTACTTTAATTTATTCTAACTTGACCTTATTTATTTATACTAAATTATTTAATTTATTTAAATTATTTTTATACTTTAAAATATATATAAAAAATGACTAAACGTACACCCAAGGATTCGGGCACGCATGGGTTCCACGTGCTCGTCTGGCTTCCTCAAGCTCCCTCATATCTAACCCCCAAAGTCTACACCTGTCAGCTCTTCGAATCCCTACGTGTCCTTCTCACTCACTGAGACCCTCCTCATGTCATTCTTTCTCCTCCACAGATCCTCCTTTGCTCTGTTTAGAGGTTTCCTAGATTTCCCTTGCCATGGCTCACATCCTCATCGTTGTTCTGAGTACTTTACTAGCGTTGGTTATTGTTGTATATGCTCTAGTTCGTTTTGCAGAAACAGAGTATATTGATGTGGTCACTGACAAGATCCAGGACTTGGAGTCCAGTTTCCTTAAAATGTTGGGAACCAATCCTCTGTCTACACACTTTGCAGAGCTCGCCCTCAGCTATGGTAAGAGGCACGATTCCGTCCGCCTGCTTGTGCATAGCCTCAGTACCTTTGTGAAGAACGCTGATTTGATTGAGTCAAGAACCTACATAAACCTTCCTTACGCTATGGTAATGAATGGTAATTTCTTCTTTTGAAACAAATGATTTGCTTGTAATTCCAGCTCTGTACGGATTTTGGTATTTTTCTTTCAATTTATTTCATTTATATTTATAAATTTATTCGTCTGTGTATACGCATGTAGTTAGATGGGTGTAGATGTTAGGTGGGTGTATGCATATACATTGTCTTCCCGTATTGCCCACGGCCCTTTGCTCCTAACTGTGAAATTCCCCACTTAAATTTTGGGTTTCGGGGTTTCCTTATGCCCGATGCCGAGAGTTTCCTGTCCTCATGGACTCTCGACCTCCGATATGTCGATGCGCTACCTTCTAACTTTATCCCTCCCTCGGATATGCTTTGGTCCATGTGACCCTGTCCTATGTGACCGTAGACCTATTCCCTGTCGAGATTCGGGGTTTCACGACTCTCACTTTCACAAACCTCTTTCCTCACAGACTCCCGATTACCGATTCTCTGATATGGCACTTTATGTGTTAGCCCTCCAGGCTAGACATCCCCCTCATATGACCGTCATTCCATGTGACCCCAACCCTATCCTACATCGGAGTTTCGGGAGTCCCCATGTTGAACCTCACAAGTCCTTAGGACTCGCAATTCTCCGATCCCCGATATGCTCCTAGCGCCTTAGCCCTCCAAGCTATGCCCGTGGTCCACATGGCCTCTCCTCGTGACCGCATTCATATCCCTTATCGGAATTTTGGGGCTTTCAACACCCAGATACCCATGTCCACGGGATCCGCAATCCCCGATATGCCGATGCACTTCCTTCAGACTTTAGCCCTTCCTGGCTATGTTCTTGGCCCATACGACCCTTTCCCATGTGACCATTGTCGTGCTCTCTGTCGGGATTCAGGGTTTCACGACTTCTCTTGGTGTGATTTTCTCGTCACTAAGAATCCCGAAATGCCAATCCCCGATGCACATATGATCTCTCTCCTCCATGTCACCACTTCCTCGTCGTTCCATCGGGTATCGCAAAATCGCGTCTTCTAATGCAACAATTCCTTTGTATGTAGAAACCCTGAAATGCCGAACCCTGACTCTTTTAGATCCTCGGACACGCGTTACCTCAAATCGAACGGCTCCGACCATGTCGGGAAATCGCGGATCGCAATTCCATTGTGCAAGAGTTTCACAACTCCGAAAATTCTGATATCCTGAACTCCGACTTTCCGGGATCTCTCGCCACGCGTCCTCGCTGATGGACGGTGTTGATCCTGTCGGGAAATCGTGGATCGTGATTTCCTATTGCACAAATTATTTACCTGCGAAAACTCGGATGCCCCCAAACGACGACTCTTTAGGATCTCATGCCACGCGTCCTCGCCAATGGACGGTTCAAAACTCTCGTTGGGATATCACGGATCGCAACTCCAACATGAAAGCGTTCTGTGTCCTCGAAAACCCCGATATCCCGACTCCCCGGTTGGCTGACAGCTGGCCTCAACTATGCCTCTGTCCTCCTTCTCTGCTATGACGACAGCTGCCCCCCACTCATCGGGGTTTCACGGATCCCGAATTCAAAGTGCCTAAACATCATGTCCCCGGGATTCCCGATTTCCCGATGGGGCCAAACGCCGATGGTTCTCGATAGTTGCCACCTGTCCCACAGATGGACGGATCTGATTGTATCGGGATTTCCTCTATGGATTTCCCGACCTCTTGCTCATAGAGTTCCCAACTCTTCCCGGATGACGGACACCTGTCCTCCACTCTAACTCTGGTGGTCCCACAATGCTTACGTCACTGTCGGGATATCGCGGATCGCGATTCCCAACGACGAGGTTTCTTTGTCTTTGAAAACCCCGATTTCTCGATCCCCGACTCTTCGGGATCTCTTGCCACATATCCCTGCTGTTTGGACGGCTCTGATCCTATCGGGAAATCGTGGATCGCGATTCCTTGATGCAACGATTCTACACTCCTGAAATCCCCGATGGTAAAATCCCAATGCCTCCCCAGAATGCTGGCGTGTGTCCTGCCAAGATCAACGATTAGGATCCTTTCTCGGGATTTCGAGAATCACAAGGTCTCGATTCTCCGGCTTAACAAAACCCCGATTCTTCGATGACTAACCTCCTGTCAGGCTCTCTTGGGTGGCGCTCGATTGCTGCCACGCGTCCTTCCAACGGACGACCCCTATTACGTCGGGATTTCTCCTCCTGTATCCCTTGAGGACTTAACTCCTTCGCAACTCCTTGTAGATCCGACGAATGTCGGGTATCCGCCCGAGATCTGATGGCTCATATCCGTTCTCCCAAGTAATAGGCAGCTCTCCTTCGGGATAATCGATTAGTTGCATAAAACATTACGTAGTGTTAAAATTGCTTTCTTGGAAAGGTTAAAATTTGTATGGGTCTATAGTTCCTGAGATTCTTCATTATTTAAAATTTTACTGAGGCTAATATAGGCAACTAGTTTACACTGTTCCCGTGCAATACAAGTCTTCTAAATTTCCTTTTTCCGACTGCGCATTGGCAATTCCTCATTTAGGTAAGTTCGAGGTGAAGTAGGCCTTTTCAAGGTCTTGCAAAAGTCCTTTTGCATTTTATATAGTATAATTCATGTAGTTATGGAATCTTTCCAACTTCAAGCCTTCGACAAAAGTTTCCCTTGACATTTCCATCGATTTCAGGTGGCTGTCTTACCCGAAACTTCATTGACAAATATTTCTCAAATAAAATTAAATTATCAACTCTCTTTTTCATGCTCAATAACTTTATTAGGCTTATTTAAGGGTAGCCATTTTATAGGAAGTGATCCTTCAAACTTTCTGGTTTGCTGCCACTATTTTAAAGGTGTTCCTTTGAATATTCAGACTAACTGTAGTAGCCATATATGATCCAGTTACAGGGTATTGCCTAAAACGGTTGCTTGTGATATACATGAGACCATTTTCTTGGATAATTTCGGGGTGCTATCCTGAGTATATTCTCTGATACTGTATCAATCCTATTTGGTCAAGATGAACGTGTTTTGTTTGTAGTTTAAGCATGGCTAGAGTTAACACTTGAGGTTTTGGCCCTTAGGCCCAGATTTCGAACTAAGACGCTCTGATACCATATGTAACAGCCAAATATTTCTAAACATCGCATACTTTCATAAGCAATTTATTTCATAAACTGAGACAATAACTTCATAACATAATATTGATTTTCATAACACAACTTCAGTAACTTAGATCTATCAATGAATAATAATTGCATGGAAGAATGAAACAAATACATAAATTAACAATTTACCTGGTTCTGATGCTAACCACTGTTGCCTTGCTGCCTTGTTGTTGCCTTCCTACTACTTGATGCACAGACCAATCCTGCCACAAACAAAGAATAACTGCCCAAAACCTACTGTCCTCCCTGCCAACTAGGAAAACTACCTAGCTCCAGGATATCTATGGATATCCTGGCCCCCGTGCCCAAAACCTCCAGCAACTCGGTGCCTCAACTGATCAAAAGCCACAGTCAGAAACTCTCTACTCACAACAAATCTCATAATCCTCCCGAATCCATCCTCCCTCCAAAAAACAATCCCCCTGCGTAATCCTTCCTCCCCTCCCTTATTCCTCCTCACCGACTCATGCAGTTACCTCTCCAACTACCCCCCGTCCTCCGTCGTTCGTCCTCCTTTAATGTTTTATCTTCTCGGGATTCATAGGCTATCCCTCTCTACATACACAACCATTTTATATCATTTTTCATTGATCTCTTAAATTTATTTCTCAGGTCATTAAATGTGATCTGTAGTTAAATTATTACTTAGTTAACCGCAATTATTTTCTTTAATTAATTTTACTTTGTAATATTTAATCATTTATCCAATTAGGGTCGTTACATCTACTAGAGGGGAGGAGGGAGGTGGGGGTGGGGGTGGCTATGGGAAAGAAAATCCTCTAGGGGGGAGGGGGGCCATGGGAAATAAAATCCTCCTTTTCTAATAATTATCCTTAGAACTCATATATTTTTCTACCATCTACCTTAATTAGTCTATCTACTTCCTTGATTTATCAAAACCAATCAACAAATGAATGTAATATGTTGGTGGGGAAATCTTCTCATGTAGTTATGGAAGCATGGGATACTTACAATCATTGTGGGAATTGTAAAAGTGATACATATGTATGTTGTCATAAGTAATGTCAACCATCATTTCACCAATCCTCTCATTCCCATTGACCCTTGACTTCATTCCAATATTCTCACATTCATACTCTATGCTACTCATGTTATGTTTTGCATCGGGGAAAATGTTAACCCCCCTTAAATTTATGTGTATAATAAATGGGAGAATCTGATTTGAAGACTATTTTATCAATAATATAATGTGTATATACATTCTTTTGGTGAATATTTACTGAATTATACAATCTTGTGAAATATTGATGAATCTTTCTCTGGATTATAAAATCCTATAAAATATTGGCTAATCTTTCGTTGAATGATAAAACATTGTGAAGTATAGGAGATTTTTTTGATAAAGTATAAACCATATATAGTAATAGGAAAATATAATTATTAACTTGTAATATGGTCATTTTACATGCATGGAAAAATTAACATAATTTTTCCCTCCTCCATATAATGTTGCAATCATCAAGGGTTGTGTTTGTCAAGGTTTTTAATGTACACTCTTGCATATCCCTCTAGCATTTTTTATGATATTTTACCACAAATTTCCAATATATATTGATCCTAACCACCACTTATGTCATTCCTAGGAGAGATAAATCACATAGAACTAAATAGGATCCTTGGTAATAAATATACTAAGATTCTCTACTACAAGAAGGAAAAACAAAATGGATAAAGGAAACCCTTTGTGAAGAAATTGACAAGTCTTGAAGAACTAACACGTAGAACAATTATTGATAATAAAATCAACAATAGAATAACACTCTTCCACCCAAGAAATGTGATGGGAATAAGATCAACAATAGAATAACAATCTTCCACCCAATAAATAGATGGGAATAAAATCAACAACAAAATAAAACTTTTCCACGAAAGAAATGAGATGGGAATGTTGCTCTAGGTGAATGGGGATCATAGAAGATAAGTCTGGTTTACCCTATCAAAATATTTGGAGAGTTGTAATTTAAGTAAAAAAGAAGGGAGTTTTTTTACATTAAATGTAATTAATAACCTCTTGATAAGTGGCAATAACATCATGGATTTGAAAACAATTTAGAAACCCTAACTATTCTCTATATATGTGAAAATAAAGAACAAGCTTAAATATGCATGCATGTATTTGAAATGATCTTGTAAATAGTATTGCAAAGCGATGCGGGATTAAAATATTCAAATGACCGCAAATTGAATAAGAATACACAAAATAAAAGTGTAATTGAATTCATTTAGAATTCTACCTAAAGATCTGGATTCTTTATTTTTTCTCAGGAGATCATGTCCTATGAGATTGAAGAAATATTTATAGAACTCGACCAACCATCCTTCTAGACTTGAATATTTATCATATTGAAATGATTTCATTACTAAAATCATATCCTCCTTATATACATGCTTCATAAGTTCCCAATCATCTTCTTCTAAGAACATTTCTCCAAATTCCAAAGATAACGAGATAATTTCTCTAATTTTCACCTACTCTAGATCCTTGTAGATAAAGATAAAGTGGCGAAAAACCTGAGAGATTTCATTTAAGGACTTGAGTTCTTTTCCACTAGAATTATTCATTTTCTCAATAGTATTCCTCTATATGGCTTGTTGATGAAAGAATTTAGTGTTATAATGGCCTTTTGCTAACCATGTAGCTATTCCTATGTATCTGTTTGGATTCTTCCCAAGAAACCATTTTTTTCTTGTTTATCTCAAATGCCTATAGCTCAATATATCTACCTTTGTCTCCTTAATATTTAATAAGGTCTTGCAAATAAATTTCAACTTGAGTCTCAGTATTGCAAAATTTAAACTCAAATTCCTAGAAGATATTTGTTGGCACCTAAGGTTTTGTAGAAGATGTGCACATGCCATAAATATATGGGAAAGAAGCCCTCACTTTAGCATCTTCGAGTTGTTTGGTGTGATTCATATGATACTGTGCCTAAGGAGAAGCACTTGAAGTTTGATAACAAGGATATGAAATGTATCTTCATTGTAATGGAATTGGTGTGAAAGGGTACAATCTTTGGGATCCTATGGTTGGAACATTTTTGTATAGAAGGAATGTTATTTTCATAGAAGTTAATCCTTCTCCCAAAATGGTGCACCCTAAAGAGGACGAGAAGAAGTAATTGGTTTAGCTACCACCCAATACCAATAAAATTGAACTAAAAAATGAATAAGAATTCTGTGATGGAATTGACGAGGAGGAGAGTTTAGAGAGTTTGGAAGAGGAGGAAGAAACTCCACCTCAAACTTTAGATAAGTACACTCAACAAGGAAGGAAACCATAAATGTATAGTTATATTCCATTTGATTTCAAATGTATATTTTCTTTATTTTCTAACTTAGATGACACTAGAATTGTGGAAGAGGCAATGGAGTTCGAAGATAAGGAGTCTTATATATTAGCCATGGATGACAAAATGGTCGCACTTAGAAATAATTGTTGATGTTGGTAGCATCGAACATGTACTTTCACACAAGTCTAAGTGTTTAGACGTGTGGAATCCATCCAAAGCCTTGTACCTTGGTAATTTTATTTAATGAAAGGAATTATTAAAGTAAAGTTCTTTTATTAATTGGTTGAGTTTAATTTAATGAAATTCTAAATTATTTAGCATTAGTGAATTAAATATTAGTGTTATGGAGAAAATCGTAGGGGTGGACGTTAAGATCTCATGAGGATCTTCCCACTGATCCTAGACAAACAATGGGATAGACTTATATGGATTTACTTTATTCTCAAGCAATTTCATTCATAATTAAACTAAGAAATTGTGGAATAGCATACATTTTCCCGAAGGTTTTCCTTCGTATGTCCTAGCTACTACAATCCTAAAATCCCAGCTCTAGCCTCTACAACCTTCTCCCTACAGACAAGAGACAAAAAATTCCTTCATACTTATCTTATTAGAGTTAGAATCCTATATCTAGCTTGTATCTAACCTGATTTATGATAAAATAATTCAGATTTGAACATTCATGTATTAAATACAAACATTCATAGGGGAAAACAATTATCTATTAATTTGAAAAATAGAAATACATCAATACAATTAACTCTTAGTGTAGATGTATTCCTCTTTACCCCTTGCTCCTTTGTCCCCCTCATATATTCAACCAATATAGGAAAATTGAATGTAACTGATGTATATGGAGAGGAACCTCTCAATTTTGGAAGCATAGATCTGTAAATAATTCTTCCTACTCATGCTCAAGTTTTTCCTTCTTTATATAGATTCTTGGAATAGGTCTGAGAGATATTTTAGATCTTATAGATACCAATGCAAACTCAAATGATACGAGTTCCAAGGATCATTCCATGAAGAACCAACTCATCCTTTCCATTCCTCTTCAAAACTCCATGAATCTATAAGGTTATAGAGGGTGTCACGGGTTTCACTATAGTTGATCCGCGACGTGTCGCTTGTTGTCTTTGTGTGACTTGTGAAACCTTAGAAAAATGATCTAAATATTGAGGTAGAGTTATGAGTTATCTTTCTTATTTTTTCGTGTTCCTCTTTGACCCTATCGGGTGGAAATTAAGGTTATATCATATGCCACCTAATGTGTGAGATCAAGAAAGGAATAGTTGGCCAAAACAAATTACAATAAAATAGTATCCATGTGAGATAGTGTGAGGAGAGAGAAAAGAGGACTGGAATTCAAAGGGTACCTACAATCAAACACTAGGGATAACAAAATATATAGACCATCCCCAAGGTAGACATGCTCAAACTTTGCAGAGTATCAAAGCATGGTCGGAAATAAATAAATTACAAATCCATGACATGAAATGAAAGACGATGACCATGAAAGAATACACAGTGGATCCATGTCGTCAATAATATCATATCCATAAGAAAATACAATGTGGATATATATCACAACATTTACATCAGGAAGACAACAAGAAATGAGGAGAGTTCCCTTGAAGTCTTCAAAGTACTCATAGATAAGTGATGTACTCCATAGAAACTTTGGAGGGAGTGTTGTAAAGGAAGGATGTGGCCCCAAACCCAAGTTCTTCGTCCTAATCCACGATGATACAAACATACAACATGCGAATATATGAATTGATGTCGAGCATGGTAGAAATCGTCTAATTATCGATCATTGAGGTATATTGTTAATAGATGCAAGGGGACCTACCGATGAGGAAGATTGACCCCAAGGTACCTAGTACAATATAGTGAGCTTGAATCGAGGATTTAAAGTTGAACATTCATACAATCAATCGATCAAGAGTCAATAATATAAACCCATTGTCGATCGCGAGGAGGCTTGCCACTCAAGACTGGAAGATCCAAGGTACTAGCTGGTTTCTAGATCTCTCTTCTAAATAATCTGTTGAAGTTTATAGGAAGAGATCTGTCGAAGGAGGGCCATAATGTATCCCCCATAAATTGACATGAAAAATACACTAGAAATGATGTGAAGAGAGAGAATTACCAAGTACAACTAACACAGGGATGACCGACACAAAAAATCAACAAAATAGCAGATGGTCGACTTAGTATTGAACTTCCCTTGAACATATAGCATGACCTAATGGTGACTTGTAAACATGACTCAATAGATGGATGAGTATAGTGCAAAAATGAAAGAGGCACTGAATAACTCTCCATGATGACTATAAGAGTAACCAACCATAGGAGTATATATGACTCATCATACTAGTATGATTCCTAGGAAAGATAAAACCCAACTGTGAGATCATGACTCAAACATGTTCCATGTTCAAGGGCGACTTGACTAACTTTGCCATTTCTAGAATAGATCAATGATAAAAAACCCCTACACTTTTTCTTTTCACTTTGTTTTTGGTAGTGCCTTTTTTCATTCATTTTTAATGATCTCGAAAAATGGTTAAAAGTATACCCATGATGATTTCTTTTTTGTGTCTTTTAGAAAGTTCCAAAAAGAGGTAAAATTGTACTCAGAAGTGTTTATTTTGTGTCTTTTTATGAGTCCGAAAAAGAGAGAAAAGTGTAATTGTCTAGAGAGAATGAGTGGCTTAACAAAATGCTCTTATGTTCCAAGCGCATGGAATCGACCGAAGAAAAAAGAATGCAAATGGTACTAGTGAGTGAGTTCCACTCTTAGCATTTTTTCTCTCCATGGGTAGATGGATAAAAATGAAGGCCAAACAATTCAAGAGGAGGACAATCAAAGGTTACGACAATAGAGGTAAGTGGGATTTGGGAAAATAGAAGTGCAGCGGTGGGGTGCATGATGAAAGCAAAAAGTTCATAGGTGACCATTAAGAAACATAAAAATGTCGGGAACCCCCATAGGATGTGGCCAAAATATATATGAAGAGAGGAGAATGAGGCTCAACATCATGTCATGGTGGGATATAGGAGGGTTCTTGAGCCTACATGAAGTCACAACATGGGAACCAAATGGAAATATGGGTGCTAACTAGGGCACCCATGGAGGGTAGGCATTATCGAACAAGTTACGACATTTAAAAAAGAGTGGCTAATGATGCAACCTGATGGGATTGAACCTAAGGCATTGCAACAACAAAATTGATGGTTAATAATGAAAGTAATGGATGCAGGGAAAAACATATCCCTATATGATATTTTTAAGAACACGTACCTCAAGTTCAAAGGAAGTCACCATTTCCGTAAAAAAAATACTATTATCCTTTCAACACATGTAAACTAGATTCCATAATCAATTTTAATTAAAAATGGCATAGAATGAAAATAATCCCATTAAAAAATATAAAAAAGGAAATTACTTTCTTGGTCTCAATGTGAAAAAGGATTTTTTATCACCCAAAGTTTTATAAAAGAAAACTTATTGGTGTGGTCGCAACAACCCCCATTTAATTTTGATTGTAAAAGTGAAAGGAAAGGGGTCCCCTACTAAAATTTCAATCATATTTCCTAATCCTCTACTGCTTGAGCCTAATGTTATTTCTTTACCTACCTTGAGGGAATTGGGGTTTTGATCTTTATTGATTATTGTTTTGATGGAGGTTCATTATCTCTATTGATCTTACAATTTCAAATGTCTTCATGACTTTTATTTCACCTATGTTTTTTCATCGACATTTGTGTGATCGAATTGACACATTATATTCATACCTCTTACAGATTCCAAAGTGCTTGATGATATTATTTGGTTGCAGGGTTTGATGATCTAGTTCATTTATTGAATGAGTTTGATGTTGGTTATTAACCATTTTTCTGAATTACTTATTCAAAGTTTGCATACTATTGCTATCCTGTGGTGCCTAACATCTTCATCCTTATTCTCTCATGTAATGGAAAAATCTTAACTTGAATCATAAGGTCACTAATCCTTTTTATGTGTTGAATATCAATTACATGCAACCATCATAATAGTTATTTAATCCAGATCATAGATGATTTACTTCGATAAACATATTCTCTTCATGTTCTTCATTTTGAGTATTTATTCTTAAGTTTGCTTAAAGGAAAGGAAATATAAAATTTCTCATGTATTGGCGAGAAATATACTGCAAGGCATGATGTTGTAGTAGTTTCTACGTATTCTTCTTCTACGCAAGATATTGAGACAATGGGTTTCTTCTTAGAATCCCATGAGATAAAACTTGTTCCTAAATGGAAAGCATATCCTGAAGTGCTTTTCCTATCATCAATGTTGCTAGAAAGTCATTGTATTTTGATCTTGTAAGTGTGTTTTCTTAAAAATTTGTGTACCTTAATCCATAATTAGTTGTACCTACAATATACCTTAAATTATTTTTCCAACTTTCTAGTTAGAGTCCTTGAGAGACTCCATAAATTTGGAAATCAAACTAGCTACATACATAACATCAAGTATTGTTGCAATAAGGTACATGAGGCTACCTACAAGCCTCTTATATAGAATTGAATCAACCACTGGTCCTTCATCCTACTTAATCAATTTTATTCCTATTGCAATAGGTTTTTATACTTGTTTGCATTTGTCCATCCTAAACCTATTTAAGATATTTGTAGCATACTTTTGTTGACATATCGAAATTACTTGAGAAAATTGCTCAAATTCAATTCCCAAAAAATACTTCATGAGACCAAGATCAATCATCTAAAACTCTCTTTTCATGGCAACTTTAAAATTATCTAACATCCAATTTCTAGTCTATATCATATCATCAACATAAAGACAAACTATGAGAATTTTATCTTGTTGATCTGATTTGGTATAAAGGGTGAGCTCATTACTCCTTCTGCTAAACCCATTTTTGAGAAAATAAGAGTAAATTCTATTGTACCAATCTCTTGGAGCTTGCTTCAATCCTTAAAAGGCTTTCTTCAGCTTGTACACTTTGTACTCTTGGAATTTTACTTCAAATCATCGTGGTTGATTTACATACACCTCTTCTAAATAAAATGTCATTTAAAAAGGATGAATTTACATCTACCTAGAAAACTAACCATTTGTTCTGGGATGTAATGGATAACATGGATCTAATAGTATCTAACCTTTCTACTAGAGCAAAGGTTTCACAATAGTCAATACCGGGTTGATGAAAAAACCTTTTGGAAACTAGCCTTGCCTTATGTTTCTCTATCTTTCCTTTCTCATTCAATTTTTTCTTGTAAACTCCCTTAACACCAATGCTGGTTTTATCTGTTGGGATATCAACAAGATCGCATGTCTTGTTCCTTTCAATGGATTAAATCTCTTCATTCATGTCTTATACCCAATGATCTTCTTTCATTGCCTCTTCAAAATAAGTAGTTTCACAAGATAATAAGAAAAATTGAGTGTGTTGATCCAAGTCATCATATTGCTCACAAATTTCCCTCAAGATCCTTGTTCTCTAATTTCTCACAGGAGCTACTGACTCACTATTGTAACAATAACTATTTTCAATCTGTTCTTCTTATCTTTTCACCTATAACCTTGGAATTCTTGGCGGAGGTATTTGTTTCCTAAACTTTCCACATGTTCCTCTATTTCAAGAAATGGATTTGGATTTTCCATTGTTTCGTTTTCCTGCTCTCTCCAATATTTGTCCTCCAAGAATTTTACATCTCATCCCACCACAAATTTCTTTTTGATTGGGTTATATAGTATGTAGGCTTTGGAATGTTCACTATACCCAATGAAGATGCACTTTTCACTCTTCTTGTCATGTTTTCTTTTGATCTCTTCTGGGAAGTGTGCATAGGAAATATAAAAAAAAAAAATTGAAGTTAGAGACACTTCAATTCTTTCCACTCCATGCTTCTTGAGACACTTTACCTTTCACGCTTTTTGTTGGATATGTTTTCAGTATATAAACTGAACAAGAAACAACTTCAGCCCAAAAATCATTGGATAGATTTTTAGCTTTCATCATGCTCCTTCCCATGTTCATGATGGTCTGATTTTTCCTTTCATCCACTCCATTACGAAGTATATTTAGTGGTGAAGTTCCTTTTAAATCCCCTTTATCTAAAAAAAATATGAAAAATTCTTTTGATTCATGCTCTCCTCCTCCATCTAACCTAAGAACTTTGACATATTTTCCACTCTTTTTTATGCTATGGTTTTGAATTTTTTCATCTTTGTGAATGTTTCAGATTTTTTTTTGAGGAAGTATACCCAAAATTTTCTGCTAAAATCATCAATAAACGTTAGTAAATAAAAACACCCACCAATGGACTGACTTTACATGGGTCCACATAAGTCTGTTTGAACTATTTATAGATTCTCTTTGGCTTTGAAAGAGGTTCTTGGAAAGATGTCTCTTGGATGTTTTCCAAGGATGCAACTTTCACAGGGGATGTTTTTTTCATTCATTATAGGAATTCCCTTAACCATTTATTGTTTTTGTAAGAGGCTGATAATTCTATAAGGTAGGTGAACATACCTAACATGCCACAACCAAGTCTCATCTATGCTTGATACATTTTGTGCATATCATCGTGACTAATTTACACTTCTCAGATTCAATGGAAACATTATGTTCTTGGTCATTTAAACCTTTGATATATGTTTTGTATTAGGTGTCTTATATAATATTATGCATGTGGAGCCCTTGAATATGACATCATAACCATTTTGACTCAATTATCTTATACTTATTAGGTTACGTCTAAGATTAGGTACATAGAAGACATCAAGAATGCATTTCTTCAAATCTTGTTTGGTTAAGATTAACACAACATCTTTACCTAAGTCCTTGACTTGGTACTCATCTCCTAAATTAATTTCTAATTTAATAGAGATTCCAATGCTAGAAAACAGATAGGTTACCTATCATATGATTTTTGCAACCACTGTCCAACAACCAAAGATCCTTGTTGTGATATTCTTCAATGATTTGGCATGAAAGGAACATTTCCTTAGAGATTCCTTCTTCAGTTTTAGAGACATTATCTCTTCCCTTGTTCAGATCTTATTTTTTTCTTTTTCACTCACTTTCATAATGACCAGACTTTTTACAACAATAACATGGGACTTGGGATTTTCTATCCATTTTCTACCTCTCCCCCTCTGATTATGAGAGTTTTAGTTTGATCTGATTATCTTGATTGTTATGGTGTTGTTCTTTCTTCTGATTGATGATTACCTCTGCCTCTTTGACCTCTACCTCTGTTTCTTTTTCCTCTACCAAAAATCTCAGGATTATGTTACAGTCGACTTCCAAGTCGAGTTACCAGTTGACTATTGGTCGATCCATCATTTGCTCTTTAGTTGGTCATCTCATGCCCACACTTCAACCTCTTGTCAATTGAATTTTCGTCGATATCTTCGACTTCTACTTTACCCGATCGAATCCCTCAACCTTCGACTTTTTGTCGATCCACCTCAACCTTTGACCGCCATTTGATCTACCTCGACTAGAATTTCTTTGAAAAGAATATAACAACCCAACATTCTCACACTTGTTGTCTTCTTTGTTGAAACAAGATATTCCTAAACATTCGTTCACAAACCCAGGGAAACAATGCCCATTGCCTCTCTGCACTAAGAGTACTTCACATCACTCACAAACTTGGTCAATTAGTCTTTTATGTTTTCCAATGCATCTACTTTCTCTAGCAACACCTTCTTACTTTCCACCATATCTCTTATGAAATGGTAGTGTAAATCAATGTGATTAGTCTTTGAATGATAAGTAGGGTTCTTTGCTAGAAATATTTTTCTTTGACTATCACAACTCACCTTCATATCTCTCTGCTCAAGCCTGATTCCTGAACACAATATTTGAATCCATATTGCTTCTTTGCTTCCATGAGTAGCTACCATGTAATCAAATTATGTTGTTGACAAGGCTACAAATTCTTATCGCTTACTCATCCAACATAATTCTCCAACAATCATCTTGAAGACGTATTCGTTGGTCGACCTCTGTCAATCTAGATCTTTAGCCTAGTCAACATCAACAAATCCATGTACATCTACTTTACCACTATCACGTCCAATTTTTCCTTGGTATCATATAACATATTCCTTCGTGCCACACAAATACCCAAATAATATCTCAATGGTTGTCCAGTGCTCCTTTTGAGGTATCGACATGTACCTTCTCAACACTCCCATTGCATGGTAAATGTCTAGTCAAGTGAAGAACATCACATACATTAGACTACCAACACCACTTTCATGGGGAACAAGTGTTATGTCCTCTATTTCTTCTTGTGTCTTTGGACACTGTTCAACAGTAAGCCTTGCTTCCACTGGAATTGACACCTTCATCAGTTTGTAATATTTCATGTTGAATTGTTTCAAAACTGTTTCAATATAGTTTTTATGATTCAACTAGAGCTTTCTAGCGACTCGATCTCTCTTAATCTACATTCCCAAAATGAAGTTAGTTGCACCGAGATCCTTCATGTCGAAATTGGAGGATAGCTTCTTCTTCACCTCCTTTATTGTGTCCATGTTGTTTCCAATCATCAACATGTTATAGACATACAAAGCTACATATATGAAACACCTACCTTCTTCCTTGGAATATATGTAGTGATCAACTTTGATTCTCATAAATCCCAAACTAAGGATGTATTTTTAAAACTTATGGTACCACATCCTTCGAGATTCCTTTAGACCATAAAGGGATCTTTTGAGTTTTCACACCAACTCTTGCTTTCCCTTTACTACAAATCCTTCAGGATGTTTCATGTAGATTTATTCTTCTAGCTCCCCATGTAGGAACGTTGTCTTCACATCCATATGTTCTATCTACAGATCGAATGTTGCATCCAGATACATTCGTACTCTAATGGAAGTTGAATTTTCGACAGGGGAAAAAATCTCATGGAAGTTGACTCCTTCGACTTGGGAATAACCTTTTTCTACCATTTGAGCTTTAAACTTCTTGACTTGTCTTGCGACATTCATCTTTTTCTTGAAAAACCACTTTCTACCAACGGGCTTCCTTCCACTAGGTAAATTGACTAAATCACATGTCTCACTCTTGTACAAGGATTCCATCTCTTCGACCATGGAGTCCTTCGATAGTTTACCCTCTGCCAAGTCAATTTCCTCACTGATCGATTTGGGCTAATCATTGATGGAAGTTAGAACAAATGCGGAACAAAATTCAGGAAGACTATACCTCTCAACATGTTTCTTTATTCTTCCTGGCCTCCTTATCACTGGAGTCATTTGTTCTACCTCTTCCTCATATTCAATCGACTCATCTGAGTC
The DNA here is from genome assembly GCA_009831015.1 of Picea engelmannii. NCBI lineage: Eukaryota > Viridiplantae > Streptophyta > Pinopsida > Pinales > Pinaceae > Picea > Picea engelmannii. Next base: position 150,614 of record ML790767.1, on the reverse strand, counting down.
ATATTTTTCATTCCTCAATTCAAACTACACTGTATTAGGATTATTCTCTGTCTAAACAACTTCCTCAGGCTCAGATTTACCTCTGAATTTTGTGAATACCACATCTTGACTGTACATTATTCTCCTTGATGCAAGATCCTAGAACTTGTATCCTTTCATCCCTTCTTTATATCTGATGAAAATACATTTGATTTCTTTCGTATCCAACCTTCTCCTCTTTTCCTTGGGAGCATGCAAAAATGCATCATAGCCAAACACTTTGAACTGTGCCACCGAAGGATTCTTACTAGACCATACCTCATTTAGAGTTGTGTTGACTAGCGTCGATTAAGAGACATATTTACTAGATATCTTGTAGTTTCAACCACCTCCACCCAGAATCCTTGTGCAAGCCCAACACCACTAAGCATGCTCCTTGCCTTATCCATCAACGTTCTGTTCATTCTCTCAGCAACTCCATTTTTTTGTGGGGTATATGGTTTGGTATTTTAGCGTTCTATGACACATTTCTTACAGAACTGATCAAATTCCTTTCCACCAAATTTACCACCATTTCTAGTCCTTGACACATTAATACTCTTCTTTGTATGGTTTTCCAAAAGAGATTTACACTCTTTAAATATCTCAAAAACCTATGATTTCTTCCTCAGGAAATATATCCATGTATTCCCGGAAAAATCATCTATGAAGGAGACATAATACAGGGATCCACCAATTGAAGGAACTATAACCGGGCCGAACACATCAATATGCACCAGTTCTAGAATCCCATTTTCCCTTGTTGCTCCATATGGGAACCTCACCTCATTTTTTTTTCCATATATGCAATGTTCACAAAAGTCGACTTCTAAATCACATTCAGGAAAACCTTCGAACATACATTTTCTTTGCATAGTTCGAAGTCCTTTTTTTAGAATGTGTCCCATCCTCTTGTGTCATAACCTAGTCGGGTCGATCTCACTATGTCTGATCGAGGCAGTTTGAACTGAATTGGCTCAAGTCGAGTCAAGTTGTGTCAAAACATATTCGATTCGAGTCGCAGTCGAGTCAATTTCATGAGCAACGATGTTGTTTCATCTAGTCGAGTCAACATTCCCTAACAACTTGTACAGGGTACCAATCTGAACTCATTTCATCAACACCATCACACATCTGACCATATTGCACGAATCCTTTTGAAATAGAGTATGCACAATTGCATCACTCATCTTGCTAACATATATCAGGTTTATTTCCAAACCCGGAATGTGTAGCACACTTGAAAGGGTTCTTTTCCTCTCATCCTGAAGTGTCAGTTGGATTCTTCCCCATACGAAAATTCTGGTTATTGAGTTGTCCCTGAAGAACACATCACCCCCATCATATCATGCATATTCACAGAACCATTCCTTATGTGGTGTCATATGATAGGATGTTCCTAAGTCGATCAACCAAACATCTTGATCCAATTGTGTACTAGTTGATGCTAGATACACATCACCTCCCTTGTTCAAGGTAGTATTTCTCTCAGTTGACTGCATCTTGTCAAATCCATCAATAACTTTTGTTTCCTTCGACATAGAGTTCTTTTTATAATGCCCAAATTTACCACATTTCCATCATCTTCGCATCAACTGAACATGGCATTTAGATATACTCTTCAACTTTAAATTTATACCAGGGAATTTGCCTTTATCTCTATGTATCGGTTGACCTCTCACTACTGTAGCATGTTGGTTGATACTTCCATGATCTTCCTTCACGTTTCTTTCAACAACAAAGAAGCAACCATGTCCTCTAGTGCTAGTGTGGTTGTATTACTCCCAATAGCCACGACTAAGCTATCCCAGGAGTATGTAAAATAAAATAATAGGATGATACACTTCTCCTCATCAATGATCTTAATATCCACAGATGATAACTGGATTAACAGAGTATTAAACACGTTTAAATTCTCAATCACCGAACTACCATCACTCATCCTCAAAAGATATAGTTTCTTTCTTAGGGGCAACTTATTTACCAAAGATTTTGATTGGTATAATCTTCCCAGCTTGTCCCACTATTTCTTGGCCAAATATTCACCTGATACATTCACCAAAACTGAATCTGCAAGACAAAGCCGAATCACACTTCTTTCTCTTCTTTCGAGTTTCTCCCATTCTGATCCGGGGCAGGATCTTTTATGATTATGGTTGAGTTTTAAACTTGCATGAATATTTTAACCATTTGAGAATTTAACGAAAGAATGAGGAAAGAAGAGGATTATATCAGTCAAATACACATATGCAGATCTGAAAACAGTAAAGAACAGAAAACCATAAGAACGCAGGTTGATAACGGAGTTCGGCACAATGTTTGCCTACGTCTCCGGGCCTTTTTCCTGTGGGG
>ML790767.1:130930-144233 GCA_009831015.1 Picea engelmannii | reverse complement strand
AACCTTGGGCCTACGGATATATATAACCCCGCGCTCCCGTTTTATATGGTGTGGTCACATGTTTTACGTCGAGGGCTGGGGCTAAGCCCCAGCCCTTTACCCGGCGGCATTAAAACTTGTTTTAATTTAAATATAAACACATTTGTTTGTATAACAAGAACCACGTGTCGCCCGAATGGCTAGCCCGACGATGTGAAACCGTTCGCTCACCGGAGGTCGCGGGTTCGACCCCCGGCGCCACCACCATATTTTAATATTAACCATTGAACCAATCAGCGAATCATACAGCGCCACGTGGCACCCTTTGAGTGGGCCACGTGGCGTTTTTAAACCAATCGTATAATGCCACGTGTCAACGCCTGATTGGCCCACGTGTGTTGCCACGTCGTCACTACTGCATCAGCATCAACCAATAAAATTGTGCCATGTCACCCTGCCACTTGTCAGACGCTGATTAGCCCACGCCATCGTACGGTTGCCACGTCACTGGGTGACGTCATCCTGCCACGTGTCACCCTGTGAGTGGTGACACGTGTCACCTCGATATTGGCCGAACCGTACGCCCAAACGTCCGATTCTGCCTGCCACGTGTCACCCTCTGATGCTGCCACGTGTCACCTGTACGGACCTCCACGTGTCGTCTTCTGGAGCCGCCACGTGTCCTGTACGGACATGCCACGTCAGCACTGTACGACCTGCCACGTGTCAGTACGGCCTGCCCAGTCAGCTTCCAATTTTTGCCTGTTTGACTTTTCGGACAGAACGCGATATCTTCTCCATACGGACTCCGTTTGACGAAGTAAATATACCGCCGGAATCAGGAGAACGAGACGGACGCAATGGCACAGGTTTCGTCGCATTCCGATCACTTTCATTTTTGAGCATTTTTCAAGCCCTATCAGGCTTCTGGATCTGTTTTCAGATCACATTCTTTTGTCGACATGCCTATTGGATAGGTACCTGGACAGATCATTTTCCATGGTTCTTGATCCATAAGAAGATCGTCCATTTTAAGCTTCCAAAGATAAAAATTATGGCCATTGAATTTTTCTATCTCTATTCTGGAACTGATCGCCATTATTTACCATGATCTTTAACACAATTTATGACTTACGACTCTTACTGTACCTAGGGCTTAGTTCTCATATTCAAGATTGAAAAATCAAGATCTGATATAATTGCCAAATCATAGCACTTCTCTGATCACTCACTTGTCAGGGAAAACCTAAGCTCTAATACCACATGTCACGAAACGAAAGACACTTCCACACTAATCCTAGCAGAAGAGAAGAAAAATTTAATCAAGAACACAAATGAAACAAGCAATCACACAGTACACCAAGATTTTACCCTATAACCCTTAACTGAGAGAAACCAAAATTACTTTGAGTGTTCTTCTCTCTTGTTGTCCTATTCAATCAAAATAAAAGGTTACATGTCTAACCTTGGTCTACATCTAAGTCACAATCGACATTATACCCTCTTTCTTGTGCAAGAAGAACCTTGTAGCCTATTCAACTTACATATGCATGACCAAAAACCTACAATTACACATGCATTAACCTGCATAAGTGCATTCTACAATTACATCATTAGATTTTATAGCTTTGCAACACACCTCTTTATAGGCTTTACAATAGGAAAAACCCTAAATATTCTCGCCCAAAAATGGTTACAAATTTGTGCATATCATTGACTACAAATCCCACAAATCTCAGGATTCTATTACAATCGACTTCCAAGTCCGGTTACTAGTCGGTCCTTCATTTGGTCTCTAGTCGGGCATCTCACACCCACACTTCGACCTCTTGTCTGTTGAATTGTCATCGATATCTTCGAATTTGAATTTACTCGTTCGACTCCCTCGACCTTCGACTTTCTTTTGATCCACCTTGACCTTCGACCATCAGTCGATCTACCTCGACTAGAATTTCACTACAAAGAATATAACAACCCAACATACCTCTTCCTCTTTGACATCTACCTCTGTTTCTTTTTCCTCTACCTTCACTAATGAATGCTCGAGTCTTGAAGGCATGTTATAATAATTCCTCTTCCACATTGATTCTTGATTCATGGGACAAGAGACGACCCATCGGTTCTTCTATTGTCAGTTTGGACACATATTTGGATTCTTCTATGGAAATTCCAACCATTTCAAACTTCTTAGGAAAGATTATGAGAACTTTTTCAACAATTTTTTTATATTGAATCTTCTCTCCATGATTCTTGAGCCAATTCACAACTCCCATCACTCTCCGCATGAACTGGTCAATGATCTCTACCTCCTTCATCTTCAAGGTTTTAAACTCTCTCCTTAGGGTTTGAAGCTTCATCGTCTTTAATTTTTCATTAACCTAGTATGCTAAATCCAATATATACCATGCTTGCTTTGCACTATATGATCATGTTGTCTTGGTAAAAATTGAGTCATCCATTGAAATATAGATTAAATTCTTGGCCTTCTTCTCCTTTTTCCTTTATTCTAAAAGTTTATTTATTTGGGGATTAGTCATGGCTTGTAGAGTAGTTTGGTCAGGCTCTGAGAAGCCATTGTCCACCGATTCCCAACAATACTAGACTTGCAAGAAGGTTTTCATCCTTAGAGACCAGAGCTCATAGTTCTTGCCAACAAGAACTGGTCCCTATGTTTTCCTTGGGATACTTGTATAAGTCATTTAAATATATTGTAATTCCAAGAGAATAATTTGGTTTTGGCTCTTTGGATTTGGGATGATTGAAAGGGTTTAATCCTCTTCCTTTTATAAAGGAAAATTTGGATAGAGTCCCTTAATTTTTTTTTTTTTTTTTTATCTAGGAGCTCTAAGAACATTGCATCTACATTCAATCTCTTCCCCAAGGGTTTTAATTTATATATTGGACCCATGGCGGTTGTAGATAATATTTATTTGTTTGCAACTAGAATACCTCATACTCGCACTAGCTCTTGCAGAAAAATCTAGTCGTGGGAATTGAAATAGAACCTTCTTTGGTCTTGTTCTAGAAAAAACTATCCTCTTCAATGGTGGATTTGGTAGCCTATGGAGCAAACAACCACAACAGTTCATAAGGCACTTAATATTTTACTCAACCCTGCTTTGTCTTATTACAAGTTGAACACAAACCAACTCTTTGTTCTCTCCAAACGATATATCTACTCTCCACTCTATGAAGAGTCTTATGAACATGTTCTGATACCATTTCAAAATCTATGCAGAGACATGTATTACATAATACTAAAAGCACTAAGGCTTAGATTTCCCTTCTCATCATTAGGATAGGTTTATATATATTAGAATAACAGATTATGATGATGTCAACCACTAAAACAATTCTGACTAACAAACATAATTCTAACTAACTAACATAATTATAATGAACTAACACAACTTGGTCAAACACAAGGGAGATTACATACTTTAACAAAAGGGCTAGAGGAAAGTAAGGAAAAAATAAGAATGTTTCCATACAAAATTATGAAATTGGAAATGGAGCAAAACCCATGATATGAGGAATTAAGGAAAGAGATTTTCTTTGAGTCGTTTGTTGGTTTTGTTGGAATTGATTTAAAACTCTAAACTATGGAAGAAGACACTATTTTGTAGGTCATGGAACAAGCAAGGAAACATGTCTTAGGCCACATATTGTCAAACATTTGAAGCAAGAAGAATACCCTTGGTTGGAAACAATTTATTAACAATTAATGATATTATTCAATGCATTTTAATGCTTCTAATCCCATTTATCCACTCCTATGGGTGTATCAATCTTCATCATTCATTGTAGTAATGCTCTTCCCCTACACCTGTCCCAATAGAAGTGATGCAAAAAATGAGTGATAATTTATAGACACCATAAAATATCTAATAGGTCAATTACCTATTGTTCACTGTAACCACAACTACTCCTTGACCCGTCCTTACATTACACCTTCTATGTTTTTAACTTTTTTCATTCACTATCGTCACAATTTGACAATGTGGTTCTTGGAGAAACAACAATTTTGCATTGCTTAAATCATGTTTTTGAATGCATAAATCAATTCAAAACCCTCAAAAACACCAAAGCAACGACTCGAATCTGCAATTTCAACTATCCTTCTAAATTTCTAACTAGATTTTGAGAAAAACTTGTGTGAAAAATATACCCAAACGTTTACACTATGTTCATTGAAATATATTTAACTCAGAACTAACCATAAAAATATAAAAATTTAAGCAATTTATTGGAATATGTTATTTGTTATAATTGAGATTGAAAAAAATCAATATTTATATTATTTGTTATCGTTGATATTGAAAAAAATCAATATTTGATTTCCAATTTGGAGGCTTATCCCGTGCATACAATGGTACTATTTTTGTAATAAAAAGGGAATGTATGTGATAATGGCCAAATTGAACTTTACAAGTCAAAAGTTTCCTTTCATTAAAAAAAAATATGTAGAATGGGAAGGATTCTCTCCACTTACTCTCCACTTGTTTCTTCGTTCAAAAACAAGTAACCAAAGTTAATTGTTGGGATGTTGTTGTTAGAGTTGGATAGGGATTTGTGATTATCAAGTTTTTTTTTTCAATTTTTTTTCTTCTACAATTTATATATTATATATTATTTTGATTTAATTATTTTATAATATAATTTGTTTATTTATTATTATTTTAATTTAATTATCATAAAATATAAGTAAATTTTGTTTAGAAAAATTTGTAATGTTTGTAATTAAAAAATTATTTCAAATGACTTTTATATTATAGAAAATATGGACAAAGACATTTAAAAACACTTTAAAAATTAAATTTTTGAAATTTTTTTTTTTTTCGGGAAAAATACAGAGCAAAAAAACTTCCCCCCAAATATGTATTTGCACAAATAAAAGTGATTCATATTTTTTTACATTATCTTTTTATATCTACAAAACTAAAAGTGATTTATATTTGTTCATATTATTTTTTTTAATAATAATAATAATAAAAGTGATTCATATTTTTTCACATCATTTTTTAAATTAGTATTTCTTTTTTTTAAATAATATGCACATATTATATTGTCCTGTAAACTTATTGGCAAGTGTCGTATAAATGGAAAAAAATGTAAAAAGATTAGCACATCCACATTCGTAGTGGATGGTGATATATTTGATTAATATTCATCATCTAAAAATTCTCAAAATTTTCCATACTTAAAAAATGAATAATATCTATCTACATATATCAACTACTTTAATAATATGGTTGTGCTATTTTATCATATATTGTATTTATATATATATATATATATTATATTTTTTATCTATGAATTTTATTGATTTGTTGAAAATCCTTAAATAATATTTTTAAATTACATTTTTAATGCAAAAATGATTTAAAATTGAAACTAATGTTATGAAAAACAGTTTATTTGTTCACAATTTAGTTTTACATATATTTCAATGTAGGTTTAATTGACACATACCAAGAGTTTACACTAGGTCTGGCTAGAGTCATCTCAAACAAATAAATACCTTAATAATTTAAATATTTTTATATCATACATTATATAAAAATCTTATTTCACTTGTGTAAAGGAGTGTATGGAGTCTCACTTTGCATGAAAATATTAGAGTAGATTTCAAATAAAAATCCTATAATTATCATCTAATATTAAAATAGAAAAGGTAGAAATCTAATATTAAAATAGAGAAGGTAGAAATCTTATGGAAAAATTCTAAATAAATTGAAATTTCTTTTCGATCAACCTTTGAAATTATAACTCCAATTTGAAAGATCATTATTCCATTATTTAATTTTCATACAAACAGCATGTAGGTTTAGTGTGAAAATTTGTTTCTAACTCAACCCTACCCTTCGCCTCTTGTTTTAGTGTGGGTTATATTTCAACGAATTTAGGAAACATCAAACAACTTAATTTCTTTTAAACTACGTCATATTATTAACCAGCCGTTGTGAATTTTATAAATAAAAAACACATTAATACAAATTCAATTTAATAGATAAGAGTTAGGTTAGAGGTGGTGTCTACATGAAATTGAGGTCAGAGTTACATATTTTGAAGTTTTTATTGAAAATTCATATTTCAGTTATATATTTAGGTCATATCTCAGTTCTAAATTTAGGTTTGATGCGAAGCATTAAATCTAATAAATTTTTTGGTGTCTTTTTTTAATAAAGAAGAAATGTATGGTGATAAAACAATGGTTTGTTTAAGGGAATATTCCATCTGGTTAAGAGAGTTTGGTACAATGCAGAAAGCAAGCTTTTTACTGTCATTTCAACATCCTTAAACATTAAATAACACTTTCAAATCTTGACTAAATATATATGACAATAATAACTAACAATAGACATGTACCATTAAAAGTCATTTCAACATCCTTGAACATTAAATAACACTTTAATCTTGGCTAAATATATATGACAATAATAACTAACAATAGACATGTACCATTAAATCAACACATGCATATCACACAATTCTGCATTATTGTTGTAATAAATTTCCAATATACAAATAAAGCTTCAAATTTTGAGATAATGCACATATGTAACAAAGATTCATTATTTAAACACGGATTGTATAAAACTTAACAACAGATTTGTCACTGTTATAGCAATTCTTTAATTACCCTAGCACAGATTTGGAGTTCCAGTTACAAAAAAATATGAAAATACAATACCAATAACTAGATTCAAAACATATATATTTTCTCTTCAATATAAACAAATGAAACATTTAAAACATAACACATTCATTAACTAGATTCATCACATAACATAAACCAGCAACCAACAAATGAAACATTTAAAACATAACACATTCATTAACTAGATTCATCACATAACATAAACCAACAACCATTTAAAACTTGCACCCTTGGTCTAAAGTGTCATTTCCTCATATATCAGATTATTTAACCATCAAATAATGGAAAGATACACATGCAAAATCAGGTCATTGAATGCGTGAAGGTAGGCTTGAAATAAGGTTAACAAGCCAAGGTAAAGGAGATGAAAATACTGCCATGTAAGATAAAGGAAGATAAGTGGCATTAATAAGATAAAGGAAGATCTTACCTAGTCCTGCTTAATGCTTTACTGTGTTGGCCTTCTTTCCAGTCCAATATGTCCTAAAAACTGATCTCATCTCCTTTTCTCGCTTATGCTCCAATGCATCCAATCCGTCCGCAATCCCTCAACAATAACAATATCCCAGCATAGTTGCATGTATATGATCGTATATAAACAATATTATTAATTATATTAGAAATTGAATTTGATATTATTAACAATTTTTTTTTTTTAATGCATGCATACAATTAAAGCATTGATTGGTCTAATATATACTGGTCTAATATATACATGTTTCTGGCACTAAAACCGTTCACCTCATGAGATTTAAAATGGGTAGATACTCTGGACCATTTAATTCATAGCTGAAATCTGCATGCCCCCAAAAGTACATTTACTGGATTTCTCATCATGTGGGCAGTGCCATTTTTTTTTAATAGATATGAATGTGGGGAAGTTTGTAAAAATTCAAATTTAAGTCATACCGGAATTTAAGTCAAATTTAAGAAGGCAATGCAACCAGTCCCAAGTGACTTGTTAGGCATGGTTTTAACTTATATATTAAATTAAATACAATATACTACAATTCAGGGACAGGGACATGTTAAGAATTTTTTTTAAGAGAGTCCATTTGCAATAGATAACCTGTTAACCTGTTGTTGTACACGTTTGGCATTATCACTTGCTCTTTGCCACCTGAAAGGAATCTAGACTTGGCCAATTTTCAACTTATTTAGATCAAAATTAAGCTAATAACAAAACATTTTTAAAGCAAACAGACCTAGATATGATTTAGGATTGATCTTCAGAGTTCAACAATATGTTGATAGATAATCGGCACAGGCCTGTCGGGTATTTCGGGAATCTCAATGTTCCCCTGCAACATCTTCAGAGCTTCCGCAATCGTAGGTCTGTAAGCCACCATAACGTGGGCACACAGAATACCCACTGAAACGAACCTCGCCATGATGTTCATCGGCCCACTGTAACGGATGCTTTCATCTATTACTTCAATGCCTTTTCCTGCTTTCACAAGCGTCCATGCCCAATCCGTTATTAGATAATTCGATGCGGATTCCAGGAAGGTGTCCAGCGCCCTTCGGCCGCTCATGATCTCCAACAACACAGCGCCAAAACTGTATACATCGCTCTTGTCTGTGAGTTGGCCGTAAAGAGCGTATTCGGGGGCCAAGTAGCCGTGCGTCCCTGCTATCCTCGTCGTCACATGGGATTTTCCTTCCTCKTCTTTAGTGATCATCCTCGCCAGGCCGAAGTCGGATACACGGGCATTCATTTCGCCATCCAGCAGAATGTTAGCGGGTTTGATGTCTCTRTGATAAATAGCAGGCCGGACACTGTCGTGAAGGTAAGMCAAGCCYTTGGCAGTCCCCAGGATGATGTTCTTCCGTTGCGGCCAGCTCAACGGAGATTTCGACATTTCTCCATAGAGATGCTCATCCAGACTTCCGTTAGACATGTAATCGTAAATCAGAAACCGCTGGTGCCCCTCCTTGTCATCGCTGGCAACACAGCAGCCTCTCAAAGCGACCAGATTCCGGTGCCTGATATTGTTGATAATCTCCGTTTCGTTCAAGAAATCGGCATCCCCTTCGGCTGAGCAGTTTCTGATTCTCTTGACGGCGACCGGCTGCCAGTAGGGAAGCGTTCCCTTATACACAGTCCCGAAGCTCCCCTGATCAATGAGATTTGCAGGGTTGAAATTGTGGGTGGCAACCTTGATCTCTTGTATGGTGAACCACAATGCGCCCGTATTTGGTCTCGCGGTTGCGCTCAGGAGGTTTCTGTTCCTCTTTACGAACTGACTGTGTTCAGCGCCGTGGTTCCTCTTCGCCCGCAGGAGACAAACGGCCAGAAACCCCGAAAGAGAAACAACTATAAGCGCAGCTCCAGCAGACATCGAGATTAAAACCAGACGGCTATCATTTTTCTTTATGGGTGGGTAAATGCCCAATCTGAATATACAGGAAGCGGTTATTGGGCTCTTCGGCCCCATTTTACTCACCGCGGCAGCATAGACAAGCGCAAACTGTAGGCATAGGTAAGCGCCCATATCCGTAGCGTTTTTAGTCAGCCCGACCAATCTGCCGATAACTTGCTGAGCGCCATAAAAGCATGAACTGCAAATTGTTAAATCGGAGAGATCCCCTTTGCAGGACGAATCGATTGCAGTAGTGCCCAAAAGATCAATCCAATCCTTCTTTGTCTGTATGCCGTCACAAAAAGTACGGTTTGAAACAAACGCGGTTGTGTTCAGACAGCGGGAGGCCAGGGTCGGGGAAAGGGCAACTGTGGGCATTAAAGAAAGCTGTTCCTGGAATTCATTCATGCAGGCAGTGGCGGAGGCATAGTCGGGAAACCCGAACATGGAGGAGTCTTGGAAGTGCTGCGCTAGGCCGATTCCAGATAAACTCCACAGTACATCGCAGCATTGGTCATAATGATTATCGGACTGGCAGAAAGTGGAGTCCCATGGAATTTGATGGACGTAGTTAAAATCCGTGGGACATGAGGGATTGCTTCCGTTAGCTACAGTGATGAATCGCAGTACTAGTACGAATGCCAGACTTATAGTTTTCATTATCCTCTGCTCTGCGCTGCTATGAGAGACCTCAAAAGCGAGCAGAAAAATATGCGAAGGCGGCTGTGCAAGAGTCTGTACATCTGCGTTGTTATATCATCGTGGGATTGGGCTATAGACATTTGGTGCTGTAGATCTTTTGACCTCCATTGAACTGCTCACGATGACCAATTGGTGTGGGAACCACAAAGTCCTTTAGTTTTTAAATTTTAAATTATGGACGTTGGTTAAACGTTATATTTTTTTTTTTTTTTTTTTGAGTTTTTTTTAATTTTTTTTTATGGAAATTTGTACAAAATCATTATTTTTGTTAAAAAAAATTTGTTGTTTAAATTGTATTTCTGAATGTATAAATGGATTTAGTCGGTTGAAAAATACCAAGGCATTTAAATTATACAAACTTAATCACTAAAATCTACAAATCCAACCATTCATCACCAAATTTCCCACCAAATCAAACTAAAAAAAATTAACAGAAAACAATAAAAAAATAAAACTTTTAAAATACTGCTTAAATTAATGTGTGCCATCAATTTTTCTTTGGGTTCTATATTTTAAATTTGGGTGGCCTCTTTGCCATTCTACACTGACAATGAATACTTTTATATATATATAATTAACAAAAACAGATTAGAATAATTTTGACATTAGCAATTATACTAATTCCGGTGGTGCTTTGCCGACCAGGAGAGAATAATTTTGACAGTAGCAATTATATTACGTCCGGTGGTGCTTTGCCGAGCAGGAGAGTTGGTAGCTTAAGAAGAAGAGGCCAAATTTGTGGTGAAATAAATATTGCACTCCCAATGCAACAGAGGAAATATTTTTTAAATGCTTATTTTATATTTAACACAGTGAGTGCATCATGCTTTTGGATCTCTTAATTATATATATATATAAATGAGGACATTGTATCATGGTTTTGCCTATAAGAATTCGCTGTTGAAAAATGTTCCTGCTACGTTATTAGTCCCTGCCTTGACGCAGCAAGACTATATAAATCGGTTTGTCTATTTCCAATAATTTGCACATAATTCGATGTAGATTTTAATCTTTTATCCTAAATTTTATAATTTTATACATATTTTTTAAGTAAAAAATAATAAACATCTTTACTTTGCAAAGTCCACTAATAACTTTTTCCTCTTATTGGCCTCCTATTAAGGCATAACTTTTTCTTTTTATTTGGCCTCATATTGAGGCATAACCTTGGCATACCTTTGTTTTCGTAGACTCAAAATATGTTTAAGGTAAATTAAGGTAAATTAATGCTACATATCATTGTAGCATTAGTTTCCTGACATTTTTTGCTAATCTCAATGGCCTAAATTTGTGATAAAATCTATTCGTTGTGTCTAAAGCCCAGATGTCAATACCATCCTTCATTTTCCCGACTTACATGTGGATGTTTGATGTGAACACCTTGCAGCTATGTGGAGGCCACAACCTCCACATTTTCTCGTTCTTCTCAGCGTCCCTACTTCGCTCTGAGTTAATTTTTTCCCTTTGCTGAAATTGATTTTTTCCCTTCTGCTGAGCATCCAAACTCTGTACTCTGTGCCCCTCTGTTCCGGTCATTGTAGTGTGCTTAAAAATGTTATTACAGTGCTTTCACAGTCCCTGAGTTTGTAGTATCTTCCATTTCCTCGTGGCCTCCGAGCATCTCTCATCCAATACAATCAGACACGAATATTCTCAGTGCAGCGTTCAGGGTCTCTCCATCTCACTAACATCGACTAATAAGCGAGCATCAGAACTCAGAATTTCCAGGGTTTAGCTGTCTCATCGGATGGTAAGAACCTTCACACTAATGAACACAATCTCCCCGTATTTTTGTTCACTATATTATCATTGTTACGTTTCCAACGATGGAGACTAATTCTATACATAGAATCTTTTTTACTCACTGTCATGCATACTTAGAAGAGGTTGTCTGAGGTTGTACTTATGTTGTTGTTACTATGTTGTTACTGTTGGGAAATCTTATTTAGGAAGGGATTCATTGTGCTCATTGTGTTCATGTTTTTCATGGATTCTTCTTAGTCATGCACATTGGCAGTTTATGCTACATGCACGCTAGGATTTCATGCTATTGTTAGAGTGAATTTGTCCATGTTCAACCTCTTTTGCATTTTTTTATCTAGCAAATCCAGGGAACCCTTGCATAATTTCCCTAATCAGATGATCCAAACGCAATTCCCTTATGGGAGGCTTCAATTTCAACAGTATTGCAGAACCTGCAAATGCAAATTTAAATTAATATAGTGATTTCTACTTAGATTTTAAATTAATATAGTAATTTCTATTCAGATTTCCTGGTTTGAATTACAGTTTGTGTGCTGAAAGTAGACATTTGGCTCCCTCTACAGATCAAATGCACTTGGTCATGAAAACTACTAGTATGTTCGAAGGAAATCTTTAGTTACATGTTATATTCATAGATTTCTATCATATTTCATCTGCAAGAACTATACTAACTTGGGTGGGGTTCCATTCATATTGGGGTTGGACGACACCTATTGAAGCTTCTTCATGTTGTCGAAAATTGCAGTTATCCCACCTGCATGTACCACCAATTTTGTTGCAGTCAACCCTTTACGTCATGAAGTAAGCCTCCTCCAGCAGTGACGTTTTTCAACCAAACTCCTTTAAAAAACCAGTAAATATGTATTGTCTCCTCGCCCTGTTAATATAGGTTGGCTATTACATATTATAATGATAACCATAAATAAAAACGTCCCTAAATATCCCAACCAGTGCATTCATGCATATTAGAAAATAGACCACTTATTTTTAATCTTGTTTATAGGAGATTACATCTGTTTTTTTAACATTTTAAGACTTAAAGTTGAAATTTCTTAGTGGAGCAATCGAGTCGTTTCAAAAGGGTTGGAATGTGTGGCGGTTGTTGTTTACTTATAAAAAAAAACAAAAAAAAAAACCGATAATATGTCCATGCTGAAATAAAACTCTTTGGCTTTGACAAGCTTATAAATTCAATGCACCTTAACATAAAGAAGTAGATAATGCATTATAAATATTGCAAGGACTAACAATAACAATAAAGATTTAGAAATGCCATTATGAAAAATAAATCATAATTCTTCTATATTTGTCAAAGGGTAAAACAAAATGCACAAGCTTGCCGATTATTCTATTGCATGTAGTGAAATTTGCAATAAAGTAAATAGAAGGCAATTAGCTTATGGAACATACAAATTAAAAATAAATTTGTATTTGGGAACAACATCGCAAGAGGCAATAAAAACCTTGACAATTTTCCTCACTAAAACAAGAACATAGCGATATTGTAATTTATATTTGGTTGTTTCATGGAGACTTTGAAGGTATTGCAATTATGGAATGTTTTAGCAATATGTGTGGACAAACATTCATAGTATAAGGTATTAGTGCTTGAATTGGCATGTTTGAAGAAATGAGAAAAATAGCTTCTATAGATAAAATATGCGAGGCAAACAAACACGGTGAGGCTACGATCACTTCTTGATATTAAACGAAGACGGATTACATCCTTATATAGGAAAAGACTCTCCCGAGTCGGCTACATGCAAACCATAAGACAACTAGACAACTGACTATGAACTGAGAACTAACTCTTCTAACTGGCGCTTACAACTGG
>ML790767.1:86504-127332 GCA_009831015.1 Picea engelmannii | reverse complement strand
CACCTGTAGCCGCAACAGGTTTCAGTTCGGTTCCATTCGCAATGTTCCAGACACCATAGCCCTCCATGAGCGTCTGCATCTTGAATTTCCAGTTAATGAAATTCGAGCCATCTAGCTTGTTGGCTTCGTTGAGGTATGTCTCTCCCAGCGGATTCGCCATCGCTGCAATTTAGTTTCTGCAAGAAAATCACTAAGGATATGCAATGTTTTGTCGCTCTGCCTTCGGATACTACCGATCCGACTCAATCTATCTCTGTTCTCAGCTTATATTATGCATGCATGCAATTTAATATCCAAAATCTCCACTTTTTTTTCTTCTAAAAATTATAACTTCCTCCTTAAAAAAACTTTTTAAAAATTTACCTTAAATTTTAAAAAGTATCCACTTCACAATTCCTTACCCACTTTATAAAACAATACAACGTGGGATTCCCATGCAAATCTTTACATATAAATTTATGAAAGTGAAAATTTATATATAAAATGCATACATATCACATGAAATGCATTCACTTTATTTCACCTCACGCTTTTATCCAAAAAAAAAAAACAAAAACGTATCACTTTATTTCACTTCACTTCACTTTTTAAATGCTCCACGTATGCTCCACTTTAACATATAACAAATTTTGATTTAAAACTCACGCATCCATGCATGCATGCTCACGCTCACCGCACAAAAAAAAAAACTCACGGATCTTCTTTACGTTTTGCTTTAAAACTCACGGCTTTTATTGACTTACTCACGGATTTTTAAGACTCAAACTCCACGCTCGATTTGCATGCATGCAAACTTACGATTTGCTAAACAAATAATTAAACTCACCTTACGCAGCGTTAAATTGGGATTTACTTCGGCTGCGGGTAGTTCGCACCCCCCGTTCACTCCGCCTGCGGGAATTTTTCAAAACATTCAAAAATTGTATTCCCCCACACCCTAGCCGAGGAGAGACTTGCGAACCTCTTGAATCTCCGCACCTCACTCCCGTGGCTCTGATACCAAGATAAAATATGCGAGGCAAACAAACACGGTGAGGCTACGCTCACTTCTTGATATTAAACGAAGACGGATTACATCCTTATATAGGAAAAGACTCTCCCGAGTCGGCTACATGCAAACCATAAGACAACTAGACAATTGACTATGAACTGAGAACTAACTCTTCTAACTGGCGCTTACAACTGGCGCTTATTACTGGAGTGAACAACTAGATAACATCTCCATTACTTCCAAGTTCTATAAGTACTGAAATCTCTAAAATGTATAAACTCTATCAATGTATATTTAAATAAATCTAAACTAATATAGAATCTCAAAGCAATGTGAAGTATTTGACCATAAAGAGTTGGAGTTTAATAATTTTTCAAAAACAATTCATAAATATTGGTATACATAAAATGACTTCTTCACATACATAAT
Organism: Picea engelmannii; assembly: GCA_009831015.1. Taxonomy (NCBI): domain Eukaryota; kingdom Viridiplantae; phylum Streptophyta; class Pinopsida; order Pinales; family Pinaceae; genus Picea; species Picea engelmannii. The sequence continues at coordinate 125,912 of ML790767.1, read as the reverse complement.
CATAACGTTCAGTATTTGCTATTACTTACATAATCATAACGTTCATTGTTTGCTATTACAGCCTTCTTCCTAAAAGTATGACTAGGTCTATCTAGTCATCTCCTTGTCCACATACATAATCATAACGTTTTCGCTGATATCAATGGCTACCGTTGAAATCGATTGGTGAAAACAATAATCACAGGATTTCAGAGATCACTGCAACTTGCTTTAAGAAATATCCATTGTTGACAAACGAATAGAGCAAGCCAAAGAAAACCCAATCAGAAAATAATTCCATAGCGTTTCCATGAATCATGAATGAAAATTACCTCTTTCAGGAGACTGCAACCACCATTCAATAGACGACAAGTCTATCAAAATATAAATCTGTCTTCCGTATATCAAAAGAGGCGATGCTTACAACACTCGAGTTACAGTTTCCATACGCTCATAAGAGAATCAGTATTTCGTTGCTCCAGTTATTGTAACTCTGCCCGTCTTCTATATCACACAGCAGTTAGCAATTAATGAAAAATTAAAACCACTAATAGCAATTAATGAAAAATTAAAACCACTAACTGGTTAAGGCGACACGATCTAACCAGTCACAGAATAAAAATAGTTATCAGAAAGGATTACCTTGGGTTTCACTGGCACTAAAGCCCGTAAAAAAGACGAGCCCGTAAAGAAGATGAAAGATGAACAGGCACTGCTCTTTCCTTCCATAATCTTATCTTGTGGTACCCGACACAAATAATCCATAGCCATTTAATTAAAAAAAACCATTCATATCTCAGTCCAACAGATACGTGCAATCCATAGATATTGCATAGATATTAATGCTTGTTAATCATGTTAACGTGGCAGTCATATAGTCTTACAGTAATTTTTTAATATGATTAGGTAAATGTGAAAAAGTAAACATGTGAACGTATGCATTCATAAATGCAAGGAAGTTATGAACAATAAATCTCATCCATTGATTTGGGAGGACGACTAAGAATATGCCAGCATTTTTAATTGTTGGTTGTAAGATTAAGATTTAAGGTTAAAAGATGATTAAATGTGCCCATTGCCAATAGGTATACGCCTTTAGGCGTAAAAAAAACTGATAATATGTCCATGCTGAAATAAAGCTCTTTGGCTTTGACAAACTTATAAACTCAATGCACCTTAACATAAAGAATTAACATAAAGAAATAGATAATGTATTGTAAATATTTACTTCGAAGATGTTGACATATTCTTAGTCGTCCTCCCAAATCAATGAATGTGATTTACTCTTCTTAACTTTCTTGTATTTTTTGAATGCATCAGTTAACCTATTTACTTTTTAACCTTTGGAATTACCACATTTAAGATTAACTTTTAAATTTCCTCAGCTCTATGTGCGTTCCATATGATTGCCATGTTTAACTCATTAACCTTTGGAATTACCACATTTAAGATTAACTTTTAAATTTCATCAGCCCTATGTGTGTTTCAGCTATGCGTTACTTCACCATTAAACTTTTATCTTCCACTTTTGGGTTCGCTTCCACTTCCTCTGCACATTAGCTACTCCCATACAGCTACGTAGTGCCCCAGCTACCACATTCGTTGGTTCCCTTCCTCTGCCCACTAGTTAGAAAAATTGATAGAGAGCCATTGACGACCTAGCTCAACTCATATTCTCTTAACTTTGCATGTTGTTTAATTATGAAATCTACATCCATTTTCTGTGATCCTAGAACCCAGAAAATCTCTAGGAACACTCGGAACACCGAGAGTAATCTCACGAGTCATTTGCTGAGTACTCATAAACTCAATGCATCTTAACATAAAGAAATAGATAATCGATTATAAATATTTAGGCTGAAAGGCATATACCTATTGGAGATGGACACAATTAGTCATCTTTTAATCTAAAATTCTAATTTGATGGCTAACAATTGAATATGCTGGCATATTCTTAGTCGTCCTCCCAAATCAATGAATGTAATTTACTCTTCATAACTTCCTTGTATTTTTGAATGCATCAGTTAACCTATTTACTTTTTAACATTTACCTGATCATATTAAGAAATTACTGTACCACCATATGATTGCCACGTTTAACTGATTAACCTTTGGAATTACCACATTTAAGATTAACTTTTAAATTTCCTGCGTTTCAGCTATGCGTTACTTCACCATTAAACTTTTATCTTCCACTTTTGAGTTCGCTTCCACAGGTACGGACTGCCCAGCTACCATCTTGGCTGGTTCACTTCGTCTGCACATTAGCTACTCCCATACAGCTACAGATTGCCCCAGCTACCACATTGGTTGGTTCACTTCCTCTACCCACTAGCTTGAAAAATTGATAGAGAGCCATTGACGACCTAGCTCGACTCATATTCTCTTAACTTTGCATGTTGTTTAATTATGAAATCTACATCCATTTTCTGTGATCCTAGAACCCAGAAAATCTCTAGGAACACTAGGAACACTGAGAGTAATCTCGTGAGTCATTTGCTGAGTACTCATGATTTTACAGATTTAATCTGGATTCCTTTCAATTAAAAGCATTGTTTAGACTCATCAATCGAGATTTTGTTGAAGAGTTCCTAATGAGAACCTTAATGTTGGCATTCGGCGTGATCCAGCTACGGACTGGCATTCCTCTTGGTAGATTGTCTTTGGTTCGGGCTTAAGTGTAGTAGAGCTGTGTGGGAGGCTCCTTGCCCCATGGAGGTCAAGTCTCGGGAGAATAATAACCCTGTGGCAGATTGCCTTCAGTTCTGGCTTATAGTGTAATGGTGCTGTGTGGAGGGCTTGTCACCCTGTGGAGGTCAAGTCTCCTGAGAATAACCCTGTCATAGTTTTTATTCGGTCCATGCTTTAGTGTAACCGTGTTGTGTGCACAACTCGTCGCCTTGTGGAGGCGAAGTCTCATGGAAATAGCCACCTGACAGTTTTCCTTCGGTTTTGGCTTCAACTGTAACAATCCTCCAAATGTATTGATTAAAGCTGGGCTAATTTGTTTTGCCGACATCAAACCAATAGAAAATGTGTTCTTATGGTGGTTACAGGGGAATAGAAATCCCAGCGCCGACTGTATGATTGAAGCGGCATCGTATCAATGCAATTTTGCTAATTGGCTCATTTGCAGTGGCTCATTTGCAGCGGTGTTTGATACGGCTACTCAAATAGTCATTTTAATTAAGGTTAGTGTTTCGGTGGTCATCAGCCACAATTATGTGGCTGTGCTAGTGCAAGGACTAACAATAAATATTTCGAAAGACCATTATGAAAAATAAATCATAATTCTTCTATATTTGTCAAAGGGTAAAACAAAATGCACAAGCTTGTCGATTATTCTATTGCATGTAGTGAAATTTACAATAAAGTAAATAGAAGGCAATTAGCTTATGGATCATACAAATTAAAAATAAATTTGTATTTGGGAACAACATCGCAAGAGGCAATAAAAACATAAATCTCTAAAAGGTATAAACTCTATCAATGTATATTTACGTCAAAAGGCTTACACCTATTGACAATGGGCACATTTAATAGGTTTTTAGTGCTTAATCAATTTTGTATGGACAAGATTAAATATTGATGGATAATTCTTAGTCGTCCCAATAAATCAATGGTTGAGATTTCAATCACTAACTTCCTCACTATTATAAAGGCATTCGTTTACATGTTTATTTTTCTACTTTTACTTAATCATATTTAAAATTTACTATGGTGACTAGTTGATTGCCACGTCCGAGTCATTAGCGTTTCATTTTCTATACCAACCGAACAAGCCCAGTGCCTATCAAACTCCTGATTTGATTGATTGGATTTTTTCACAACGCCTATCCATCGATTGGATTTCTGCACAATGCCTATCGAACTCCTGATTTGATCGATTGGATTTATGCATAGCTATTTGCTTTATCAGCTCTGTATAGATATCTTCAATTAGCGGAATATGGCCACTGTTGAGGTATATCAATGGATCTCTGGTAATATTGGCATTGCGATGTTTATGTCTATACTTTTCATCGATCTGTTGTAGTGAGAGCTATGAATGCATATATTTCATGATCACATTAATTTTAACTATTGGATAATCAATTTGATTGATGGTTCGTTCAAGTTTTTGTGCCCATTACATTGATTGCAAGCGAAGAACTAGTGAAGGCCGTGGATGCAGCTGTGAAAGTTATCGAGATCGAACCCACAAATGAAAAGGCTATCGAAGAATAATCTCCTGTTGAGGAGGTTCCTGAGACTGAGAAAATAGTCGATGAGAACCCCACCACCTTTGAGAAATCTACAGAGGAATTGATTGTCGCAACCTATGCCTTAGATCCTGAAGCATAATTGGCCTTGCTGAAATCTGAGGAGGAAGTTGCCCAAGTGCCTGATGAAGCTGAGCAGGGTAAAGAAGTGTCTGTAGTTGAAGCTCCTGCTGCGGCTGCGGCTATTGAAATGACAGAAGAAGAAAAGGAAGAAGAATCGTCGACCAAGGAAGAAGCATTGATCATCGATCACATCGGGTTTATCATGGATCTTGCTAATTGCTTCCTATGGTTATGATTAATTGGTGTCGAATCGTTTAAATCCAAGTGATTTCTCTCAATTTTATGCGTTATATGCGTGCAAATCTGAGCTGTTCAAATATTCGTTTGTTATTTGTTCAGAAAATTAAGTTTTTGGACATGAGATGAAGTAACATGTCTACAATTAGGACACATAATTTTACCAGTCGTAAGCCTTTCTACCACGTTTAGTTTTACTAGGAGTAAGCCTTTCAACGTTCACCAGCAGCGAGTTAGCGACTGTGCTAGTTAAATAAATCTAAACTAATATAGAATCTCAAAGAGATGTGAATTATATGACCATAAAGAGGAGTTGGAGTTTAATAAATTTTCCAAAACAATTCATAAATATTGGTATAAGTTTTCATAAATATTTTTATATAGAAAATGACTCCTTGAAAGTTTGGCATGTAGTTTATTCACTATGGTAAATAGCCTCTTCTTGTAGACCTGTGCAGCCATTTGGACAAATGAGATGCAGTCTCCCTTGCTCTTTATGTACAGTTCACACTCAAATAGTGTGCACCCAATGGATGGCAATGAATTCACTATAAACTTTATGAATCCTAGATTATAGAGACTGAACATGATTCAATTACTAAGAGCATGATGAGCTGACAATAATCAATTAAGTACCTTGAACTGAGTGGAAAAAGTAGAGATGACAAGTTCTTTGAAGGCCTCAAGGGAATTTCCCTTGATGCTTATGCAGGACTCCTTGGCATTAGGAAGAGCCGATTGACATAATGAGCCCCTTTCTATATCAATTTTGTACTGCCCTTCCCTGTGGTGGGTATGAATAATACGTAGAGGGAATAAGAGTGGATATCACTATGGGGATCCTTCTCACTCAGTGAGAATGGAATCAATTCCATGTGTCCTTTAAGAATGATGTTTGATTACATGTGGCCTTGAATAAATTTAGTTTTCTTTGTGACATGATATCATGTGCACAACACAGCAGTACCCATGTTCTTCGTACTTGGATGCCAATTGTTCTAATAGTTGGGATCCACCCGTATCCTAAAGATATGGGTATGGGCGTTAATCCTCTTTCACATGTGGAGATGTTTGATTCAAATTCAAATTTATTTGAATAAAAATAAGCGTTATTTACTAGACATGTGCCACTACCTTTTGAAAAATACAATTAGCATAATAGCTAAATAGCTATGGGTGAATGCGGAAAGGTTGATAAGATAAAACTAATCTTTAAAAGAATATATTAAATTTTATTATTGATTAATAAATAAAGAACTATAAAAATAAAAATATAACTAAAAATTTAAATGTAAAGAAGAAGGGATTTGTTTTACATTAAATGTAATTAATAACCTCTTGATAAGTGGCAATAACATCATGGATTTGAAAACAATTTAGAAACCCTAACTATTCTCTATATATGTGACAAGAAAGAACAAGCTTAAATATGCATGCATGTATTTGAAATGATCTTCGAAATAGTATTGCAAAGCGATGCGGGATTAAAATATTCAAATGAACCCAAATTGAATAAGAATACACAAAATAAAAGTGTAATTGAAGTCATTTAGAATTCTACCTAAAGATCTGGATTCTTTATTTTTTCTGAGGAGATCATGTCCTATGAGATTGAAGAAATATTTATAGAACTCGACCAACCATCCTTCTGGACTTGAATATTTATCATATTGAAATGATTTCATTACTGAAATCATATCCTCCTTATATACATGCTTCATAAGTTCCCAATCATCTTCTTCTAAGAACATTTTTCCAAATTCCAAAGATAACGAGATAATTTCTCTAATTTTCACCTACTCTAGATCCTTGTAGATAAAGATAAAGTGGTGAAAAACCTGAGAGATTTCATTTAAGGACTTGAGTTCTTTTCCACTAGCATCATTCATTTTCTCAATAGTACTTCTCTATATGGCTTGTTGATGGAAGAATTTAGTGTTATAATAGCCTTTTTCTAACCATGTAGCTACTCCTATGTATCTGTTTGGATTCTTCCCAAGAAACCATTTTTTTCTTGTTTATCTCAAATGCCTATAGCTCAATATATCTACCTGTGTCTCCTTAATATTCAATAAGGTCTTGCAAACAAATTTCAACTTGAGTCTTAGTATTGCAAAATTCAGACTCAAATTCTTAGAAGGTATTTGTTGGCACCTAAGGTTTTGTAGAAGATGTGTGCATGCCATAAATATATGGGAAAGAAGCCCTCACTTTATCATCTTCGTGTTTTTTGGTGTGATTCATATGATCATGTGCCTAAGGAGAAGCACTTGAAGTTTGATAACAAGGATATGAAATGTATCTTCATTGTAATGGAATTTGTGTGAAAGGGTACAATCTTTGGGATCCTATGGTTGGAATTTTTTTGTATAGAAGGAATGTTATTTTCATAGAAGTTAATCCTTCTCCCAAAATGGTGCACCCTAAAGAGGACGAGAAGAAGTAATTGGTTTAGCTACCACCCAATACCAAGAAAATTCAACTAAAAAATGAATAAGAATTCTGTGATGGAATTGACGAGGAGGAGAGTTTAGAGAGTTTGGAAGAGGAGGAAGAAACTCCACCTCAAACTTTAGATAAGTACACTCAACAAGGAAGGAAACCATAAATGTATAATTATATTCCATTTGATTTCAAATGTATATTTTCTTTATTTTCTAACTTAGATGACACTAGAATTGTGAAAGAGGCAATGAAGTTCGAAGATAAGGAGTCTTATATATTAGCCATGGATGAGAAAATGGTCGCACTTAGAAAGAATTGTTGATGTTGGTAGCATCGAACATGTACTTTCACACAAGTCTAAGTGTTTAGACGTGTGGAAGCCATCCAAAGCCTTGTACCTTGGTAATTTTCTTTAATGAAAGGAATTATTAAAGTAAAGTTCTTTTATTATTTGGTTGAGTTTAATTTAATGAAATGCTAAAGTAATTAGCATTAGTGAATTAAATATTAGTGTTATGGATAAAATCGTAGGGGTGGACGTTAAGATCTCCTGAGGATCTTTCCACTGATCCTAGACAAACAATGGGATATACTTCTATGGATACTTTATTCTCAAGCAATTTCATTCATAATTAAACTAAGAAATTGTGGAATAGCATACATTTTCCTGAAGGTTTTCCTTCGTATGTCCTAGCTACTACAATCCTAAAATCCCAGCTCTATCCTCTACAACCTTCTCCCTGCAAACAAGAGACAAAAAATCCCTTCATACTTCTCTTATTAGAGTTAGAATCCTATATCTAGCTTGGATCTAACCTGATTTATGATAAAATAATTCAGATTTGAATATTCATGTATTAAATACAAACATTCATAGGGGAAAACAATTATCTATTAATTTGAAAAATAGAAATACATCAATACAATTAACTCTTAGTGTAGATGTATTCCTCTTTACCCCTTGCTCCTTTGTCCCCCTCATATCTTCAACCAATATAGGAAAACTAAATGTAACTGATGTATATGGAGAGGAACCTCTCAATTTTTGAAGCATAGATCTGTAAATAATTCTTCCTACTCATGCTCAAGTTTTTCCTTCTTTATATAGATTCTTGGAATAGGCCTGAGAGATCTTTTATATCTTATAGATACCAATGTAGACTCAAATTATATGAGTTCCAAGGCTCATTCCATGAAGAACCAACTCATCCTTTCCTTTCCTCTTCAAAACTTCATGAATCTAGAAGGTTATAGAGGGTGTCACGGGTTTCACTATAGTTGATCCGTGACATGTCGCTTGTTGTCTTTGTGTGACTTGTGAAACCTTAGAAAAATGATCTGAATATTGAGGTAGAGTTATGACTTATATTTCTTATTTTTTTGTGTTCCTCTTTGACCCTATAGGGTGGAAATTAAGGCTATGTCATATGCCACCTAATGTATGAGATCGAGAAAGGAATAGTTGGCCAAAAAAAATTACAATAAAATAGTATCCATGTGAGATAGTGTGAGGAGAGAGAAAAGAGGATTGGAATTCAAAGGGTACCTACAATCAAACACTAGGGATAACGAAATATATAGACCATCCCCAAGGTAGACATACTCAAACTTTACAGAGTATCAAAGCATGGTCGGAAATAAATAAATTACAAATCCATGACATGAAATGAAAGACGATGACCATGAAAGAATACAGAGTGGATCCATGTCATCAATAATATCATAGCCATAAGAAAATACAATGTGGATATATATCACAACATTTACATCAGGAAGACACCGAGAAATGAGCAGAGTTCCCTTGAAGTCTTCAAAGTACTCATAGAGAAATGATGTACTCCATATAAACTTTGGAGGGAGTGTTGTAAAGGAAGGATGTGGCCCCAAACCCAAGGTCTTCATCCCAATCCACGATGATACAAACATACAACATGTGAATATATGAATTGATGTCGAGCATGGTAGAAACTGTCTAATTATTGGTCATTGAGGTATATTGTTAATAGATGCAAGGGGACCTACCGATGAGGAATATTTACCCCAAGGTACCTAGTACAATATAGTGAGTCTGAATAGAGGATTTAAAGTGGAACATTCATACAATCAATCAATCAAGAGTCAATAATATAAACCCATTGTCAATCGTGAGGAGGCTTTCCACTCAAGACTGCAAGATCCAAGGTAGTAGCTAGTTTTTAGATCCCTCTCCTAAATAATGTGTTGAAGTTTATAGGAAGAGATCTGTTGAAGGAGGGCCATAATGTATCCCACATAAATTGGCATGAAACATACACCTAGAAATGATGTGAAGAGAGAGAATTACCAAGTACAACTAACAAAGGGATGATCGACACATAAATTCAACAAAATAGCAGATGGTTGACTCAGTATTGAACTTCCCTTGAACATATAGAACAACCTAATGGTGACCTGGAAACATGACTCAAGAGCTGGATGAATATAGTGCAACAATGTAAGAGGCACTGAAGAACTCTCCATGATGACTATAAGAGTAACCAACCATAGGAGTATATATGACTCATCATACTAGTATGATTCCTAGGAAAGATAAAACCCAACTGTGAGATCATGACTCAAACATGTTCCATGTTCAAGGGAGACTCGACTAACTTTACCATTTCTAGAATAGATCAATGATAAAAAAAAACCTACACTTTTTCTTTTTACTATTTTTTTGGTGTTTGGTGTCTCCTTCATGATTTAATAAGCACAAAAGAGAGATAAAACTGTGTTTGGTAGCATCTTTTTCATTCATTTATAACGATCCCAGAAAATGGTTAAAAGTATACCCACGATGATGTATTTTTTCTGTCTTTTATCAAGTTACAAAAATAGGTAAAAGTGTACTTAGAAGTGTTTATTTTGTGTCTTTTATGAGTCTGAAAAAGAGATAAAAGTGTAATTTTCTGGAGAGAATGAGTGTCTTAACAAAATGCTCTTATGTTCCAAACGCATGGAATCGACTGAAGAAAAAAAAATGCAAATGGTACTAGTGAGTGAGGTCCACTCTTAGCATTTTTCCTCTCCATGGGTTGATGGATGAAAAATGAAGGCCAAATAATGCAAGAGGAGGACAATCAAAGGTTACGACAATAACGGTAAGTGGGATTTGGGAAAATAGAAGTGCAGCGGTGGGGTGCATGATGAAAGCAACAAATTCATAGGTGACCATTAAGAAACATAAAAATGTCGGGAACCCCCATAGGATGTGGCCAGAATATATATGAAGAGAGGAGAATGAGGGTCAACAGCAAGTCATGGTGGGATATAGGAGGGTTCTTCAGCCTACATGAAGTCAAAACATGGGAACCAATGGAAATATGGGTGCTAACTAGGGCACCCATGGAGGGTAGGAATTATCGAACAAGTTACGACATTTAGAAAAGAGTGGCTAACGATGCAACCTGATGGGATCGAACCTAAGGCATTGCAACAAAAAAATTGATGGTTAATAATGAAAGTAATGGACGCAGGGAAAAGCATATCCCTATATGAAATTTTTAAGAAAACGTACCTCAAGTTCAAAGGAAGTCACCATTCCGTAAAAAAAATACTATTATCCTTTCAACACATGTAAACTAGATTCCATAGTCAATTTTAATTAAAAATGGCATAAAATGAAAATAATTCCATCAAAAAATAAAAAATCCAAATTACTTTCTTGGTCTCAATGTGAAAAAGGATTTTTTATCACCCTAAGTTTTATAAAAGAAAACTTATTGTTGTGGTCGCAACAACCCCCATTTAATTTTGATTGTAAAAGTGAAGGGAAAGGGGTCCCCTACTAAAATTTCAATCATATTTCCTAATCCTCTACTGCTTGAGCCTAATGTTATTTCTTTACCTACCTTGAGGGAGTTGGGGTTTTGATCTTTATTGATTATTGTTTTGATGGAGGTTCATTATCTCTATTGATCTTACGATTTCAAATGTCTTCATGACTTTTATTTCACCTATGTTTTTTCATTGACATTTGTGTGATGGAATTGACACATTATATTCATACCTCTTACAGATTCCAAAGTTCTTGATGATATTATTTGGTTGCAGGGTTCGATGATCTAGTTCATTTAATGAATGAGTTTGATGTTGGTTATTAACCATTTTTCTGAATTACTTATTCAAAGTTTGCATACTATTGCTATCCTATGGTGCCTAACATATTCATCCTTATGCTCTCATGTAATGGAAAAATCTTAACTTGAATCATAAGGTCACTAATCCTTTTTATGTGTTGAAGATCAATTACATGCATCCATCATAATAGTTATTTAATCCAGATCATAGATGATTTACTTCGATAAACCTATTCTCTTCATGTTATTCATTTTGAGTATTTATTCTTAAGTTTGCTTAAAGGAAAGGAAATATAAAATTTCTCATGTATTGGCGAGAAATATATTGCAAGGCATGATGTTGTAGTAGTTGCTACGTATTCTTCTTCTACGGAAGATATTGAGACAATGGGTTGCTTCTTAGAATCCCATGAGATAAAACTTGTTCGTAAATGGAAAGCATATCCCGAAGTGCTTTTCCTATCATCAATGTTGCTAGCAAGTCATTGTCTGTTGATCTTGTAAGTGTGTTTTCTTCAAAATTTGTGTACCATAATCCATAATTAGTTGTACCTGCAATATACCTTAAATTATTTTTCCAACTTTCTAGTTAGATTCCTTGAGAGACTCCATAAATCTGGAAATCAAACTAGCTGCATACATAACATCAAGTATTGTTGCAGTAAGGTACATGAGGCTACCTACAAGCCTCTTATATAGAATTGAATCAACTACTGGTCCTTCATCCTACTTAATCAATTTTATTCCTATTGCAATAGGTTTTTATACTCGTTTGCATTTGTCCATCCTAAACCTATTTAAGATATTTGTAGCATACTTTTGTTGACATATCAAAATTACTTGAGAAAATTTCTCAACTTCAATTCCCAAAAAATACTTCATGAGACCAGGATCAATCATCTAAAACTCTCTTTTCATGGCAACTTTAAAATTATCTAACATCCAATTTCTAGTCTATATCATATCATCAAAATAAAGACAAACTATGAGAATTTTATCTTGTTGATCTAATTTAGTATAAAGGGTGAGCTCATTACTGCTCCTGCTAAACCCATTTTTGAGAAAATAAGAGTAAATTCTATTGTACCAAGCTCTTGGAGCTTGCTTCAAGCCATACAAGGCTTTCTTTAGCTTGTACACTTTGTACTCTAGGAATTTTACTTCAAATCATGTTGGTTGACATAGATGATTTTAGGGGCTAAATTTCGCTCATGGGCTAATTTTCCATGGTTTTTCTAAAAACGAGATTCACTATTTTAAAAAATATTCATCCAAATTCTATAGGATAAAATTATTTAACCTTAAAAATCACCAAAATTTTATAAAAACTATATAAAATCTTTAGAAATTTGAATAATTTTACAAAAATATCTCCAAACATTTATAGTTGGCATATGAAGGATTAGTAATAGTCGCCAAGGTTTCTATATTTTAAAATAAATTTCCATCCTTAAAATCATCCCTGGTGGTTGATTTACATACACCTCTTCTGTTAAAATGTCATTTAAAAAGGATGAATTTACATCTACCTAGAAAACTGACCATTTGTTTTGGGATGCAATGGATAACATGGATCTAATAGTATCTAACCTTTCTACTAGAGCAAAGGTTTCACAATAGTCAATACCGGGTTGATGAAAAAGCCTTTTGGAAACTACCCTTGCCTTATGTTTCTCTATCTTTCCTTTCTGATTCAATTTTTTCTTGTAAACTCCCTTAACACCAATGTTGGTTTTATCTGCTGGGATATCAACAAGATCGCATGTCTTGTTCCTTTCAATGAATTCAATCTCTTCATTCATGTCCTATACCCAATGATCTTCTTTCATTGCCTCTTCAAAATAAGTAGTTTGACAAGATAATAAGAAAAAGTGAGTGTGTTGATCCAAGTCATCATATTGCTCACGAATTTCCCGCAATATCCTTGTTCTCTAATTTCTTACAGGAGCTACTGACTCACTATTGTAACAATAACTATTTTCAATCTGTTCTTCTTATCTTTTCACTATTTTGAACATGTTCCTCTGTTTCGAGAAATGGATTTCGACTTTCCATTGTTTAATTTTCTTGCTCTCTCCAATATTTGTCCTCCAAGAATTTTACATCTCATCTCACCAAAAATTTCTTTTTGATTGGGTTATATAGTATGTAGGCTTTGGACTGTTCACTATACCCAATGAAGATGCACTTTTCACTCTTCTTGTCAAGTTTTCTTCTGATCTCTTCTGGGACGTGTGCATAGGAAATAGAACAAAAAAATTTGAAGTTAGACACACTTGAATTCTTTCCACTCCATGCTTCTTGAGACACTTTACCTTTCACACTTTTGTTGGTGATTTTTTTAGTATATAAACTGAACAAGAAACAACTTCAGCCCAAAAATCATTGGATAGATTTTTAGCTTTGATCATGCTCCTTCCCATGTTCATGATGGTCTGATTTTTCCTTTCATCCAGTCCATTATGGAGTATATTTAGTGGTGAAGTTCCTTTTAAATCACCTTTGTCTAAAAAAATATGCAAAAATCCTTTGATTCATTCTCTCCTCCTCCATCTAACCTAAGAACTTTGACATATTTTCCACTCTTTTTTATGCTATGGTTTTGAATTTTTTCATCTTTGTGAATGTTTCAGATTTTTTTTTGAGGAAAGATACCCAAACTTTCCTGCTAAAATCATCAATAAACGTTAGTAAATAAAAACTTCCACCAATGGATTGAGTTTACATGGGTCCACATAAGTCTGCTTGAACTATTTATAGATTCTCTTTGGCTTTGAAAGAGGTTGTTGAAAAGATGTCTCTTGGATGTTTTCCAAGGATGCAACTTTCATAGGGGATGGTTTTTTCATTCATGATAGGAATTCCCTTAACCATTTATTGTTTTTGTAAGAGGATGATAATTCTATAAGGTTGGTGAACATACCTAACATGCCACAACCAATTCTCATCTATGCTTGATATCGTGACAAATTTACACTTCTCATATTCAATGGAAACATTATGTTCTTGGTCATTTAAACCTTTGATATAAGTTTTATATTAGGTGTCTTATATAATATTATGCATGTGGAGCCCTTGAATATGACATCATAACCATTTTGACTCAATTATCTTATACTTATTAGGTTACGTCTAAGATTAGGTACATAGAAGACATCAAGAATGTATTTCTTCAAATCTTGTTTGGTTAAGATTAACACAACATCTTTACCTAAGTCCTTGACTTGGTACTCATATCCTAAATTAATTTCTAATTTAATAGAGCTACCAATGCTAGAAAACAGATATGTTACCTATCATATGATTTTTGCAACCACTGTCCAAAAACCAAAGATCCTTGTTGTGATATTCTTCAATGATTTGGCATGAAAGGAACATTTCCTTAGAGCTTCCTTCTTCAGTTTTAGAGACATTATCTCTTCCCTTGTTCAGATCTATTTTTTTCCCTTTTTCACTCACTTTCATAATGACCATACTTTTTACAGCAATAACATGGGACTTGGGATTTTTTTGTCCATTTTCTACCTCTCCCCCTCTGATTATGAGAGTTTTAGTTTGATCTGATTATCTTGATTGTTATGGTGTTGTTCTTTCTTATGATTGATGATTACCTTTGCCTCTTAGACCTCTACCTCTATTTCTTTTTCCTCTACCAAGAATATCAGGATTATGTTACAGTCGACTTCCAAGTCGGGTTACCAATTGACTATTGGTCGATCCATCATTTTCTCTCTAGTCGGTCATCTCATTCCCACACTTCAACCTCTTGTCAATTGAATTTTCATCGATATCTTCGACTTCTACTTTACCTGATCGAATCCCTCTACCTTTGACTTGTTGTCGATCCACCTCAACCTTTGACTGCCATTTGATCTACCTCAACTAGGCTTTCATTGCAAAGAATATAACAACCCAACATTCTCCCACTTCTTGTCTTCTTTGTTGAAACAAGAGATTACTAAACATTCATTCAAAAATCCAGGGCAACAATGCCCATTGCCTCTCTACACTAAGAGAACTTCACATCACTCACAAACTTGGTGAATGAGTCTTTTATGTTTTCCAATGCGTCTACTTTCTCTAGTAGCACCTTGTTACTTTCCACCATATCTCTTACAAAATGGTAGTGTAAATCAGTTTGATTAGTCTTTGAATGATAAGTAGGGTTCTTTGCTAGAAATATTTTTCTTTGAATATCACAACTCACCTTCATATCTCTCTGCTCAAGCCCAATTCCTGAACATAATCTTTCAATCCATATTGCTTCTTTGCTTCCATGAGTAGCTACCATGTATTCAACTTATGTTGTTGACAAGGCTACAAACGCTTATCGCTTACTCATCCAACATAAGTCTCCAACAAACATCTTGAAGACATATTCGTTGGTCGACCTCTGTTGATCTAGATCTTTAGCCCAATCAACATCAACAAATACATGTACATCTACTTTACCACTATCACCTCAGGTTTTCCTTGGTATCATATAACATAGTCCTTCGTGCCACACAAATATGCAAATAATATCTTAATGGTTGTCCAGTTCTCCTTTTGAGGTGTCGACATGTACCTTCTCAACACTCCCATTGCATGGTAAATGTCTAGTCGAGTGTAGAACATCACATACATTAGACTACCAACAACACTTTCATGGGGAACAAGTGTTATGTCCTCTATTTCTTCTTGTGTCTTTGGACACTGTTAAACAGTAAGCCTTTCTCCCATTGGAATTGACACTTTCATCGGTTTGTAATATTTCATGCTGAATTGTTTCAAACCTATTTCAATATATTTTTTCTGATTCAACTAGAGCTTTCTAGCGGCTCGATCTCTCTTAATCTACATTCCCAAAATGAAGTTAGTTGCACTCAGATCCTTCATGTCGAAATTGGAGGATAGCTTCTTCTTCACCTCCTTTATTGCGTCCATGTTGTTTCCAATCATTAACATGTCATAGACATACAAAGCTACATATATGAAACACCTAGCTTCTTCCTTGGAATATATGTAGTGATCAATTTTGATTCTCATAAATCCCAAACTAAGGATGTATTTTTCAAACTTCTGGTACCACATCCTTGGAGATTCCTTTAGACCATAAAGGGATCTTTTGAGTTTTCACAGCAACGCTTGCTTTCCCTTTACTACAAATCCTTCAGGATGTTTCATGTAAATTTATTCTTCTAGTTCCCCATGTAGGAGCATTGTCTTCACATCCATATGTTCTATCTACAGATCGAATGTTGTATCTGGATACATTAGTACTCTAATGGAAGTTGGATTTTCAACAGGGGAAAAAATCTCACAGAAGTTGACTCCTTCGACTTGGGAATAACCTTTTGCTACCATTTGATCTTTGAACTTCTTGACTTGTCCTGCGACATTCATCTTCTTCTTGAAAAACTACTTTCTACCAACGAGCTTCCTTCCACTAGGTTAAATTGACTAAATCACATATCTCACTCTTGTACAAGGATTCCATCTCTTCAACCATGGCGTCCTTCGATAGTTTACCCTCTGCCAAGTCAATTTCCTCACTGACCGATTTGGGCTAATCATTGATGGAAGTTATAACAAATGTGGAACGAAATTCGGGAAGACTATACCTCTCAACATGTTTCTTTATTCTTTCTGGCCTGATCCTTATCACTAGAGTCATTTGTTCTACCTCTTCCTCATATTCAATCGACTCATCTGAGTCATCTTCTTTGTTCCTCAGTTCAAACCACACCGTATTAGGATTATTCTCGGTTTAAACAACTTCCTCAGGCTCAAATTTACCTCTGAATTTTGTGAATACCACATCTTGACTGTACACTATTCTCCTTGATGCAGGATCCTAGAACTTGTATCCTTTCATCCCTTCTTTATATCTGATAAAAATACATTTGATTTCCTTCTTATCCAACCTTCTCCTCTTTTCCTTGGGAACATGCACAAATGCATCATAGCCAAACACTTTGAACTGTGCCACCGAAGGATTCTTACTAGACCATACCTCATTTAGATTTGTGTCGACTAGCACCGATGGAGAGACATATTTACCAGATATCTTGCAGTTTCAACCACCTCCACCTAGAATCCTTGTGCAAGACCAACACCACTAAGCATGCTCCTTGCCTTATCCATCAACGTTCTGTTCATTCTGTCGGAAACTCCATTTTTTTGTGGGGTATATGGTTTGGTATTTTGGCGTTCTATGACACATTGCTTACAGAACTGATCAAATTCCTTTCCACCAAATTCACCACCATTTTCAGTCCTTGACACATTAATACTTTTCTTTGTATGGTTTTCCAAAAGATATTTACACTCTTTAAATATCTCAAAAACCTATGATTTCTTCCTCAGGAAATATATCCATGTATTCCTGGAAAAATCATCTATGAAGGAGACATAATACAGGGATCCACCAATTTAAGGAACTATAACCGAGCCAAACACATCAATATGCACCAGTTCTAGAATCCCATTTTCCCTTGTCTCTCCATATGGGAACCTCACTCAATTTTTTTTTCCATATATGCAATGTTCACAAAAGTCGATTTCTAAATCACATTCAGAAAAACCTTCGACCATACATTTTCTTTGCATAGCTCGAAGTCCTTTTTTTCGAATGTGTCCCATCCTCTTGTTCCATAACCTAGTCGGGTCGATCTCACTGTGTCTGATCGAGGCAGTTTGAACTGAATTGGCTCAATTTGAGTCAATTTGTGTCAAAAAATATTCGATTCGAGTCGCAGTCGAGTCAATTTCATGAGCAACGATGTTGTTTCATCTAGTAGAGTCGACATTCCCTAACAACTTGTATAGGGTACCAATCTGAACTCCTTTCATAAACACCATCACACATCTGACCATATTGCACGAATCCTTTTGAAATAGAGTATGCACAACTGCATCACTGATTTCGCTAACATATATCAGGCTTATTTCCAAACCCGTAATGTGTAGCATGCCTGAAAGGGTTCTTTTCCTCTCATCCTGAAGTGTCAGTTGGACTCTTCCCCATCCGAAAATTATGGTTTTTGAGTTGTCCCCAAAGAACACATCACCCCCATCATATCATGCATATTCACATAACCATTCCTTATGTGGTGTCATATGATGGGATGTTCCTAAGTTGATCAACCAAACATCTTGATCCGACTGTGTACTAGTTGATGCTAGATACACATCACCTCCCTCGTTCAAGGTAGTATTTCTCTTAGCCGACTGCTTCTTGTCAAATCCATGAATGAGTTATGTTTCCTTTGACATAGATTCCTTTTTATAATGCCCAAATTTACCACATTTCCATCATCTTCGCGTCGACTGAACAAGGCATTTATATATACTCTTCAACTTTAAATTTCTACCAGAGAATTTACCTTTATCTCTGTGTATCGGTTGACCTCTCACTACTGTAGCATCATTGGTTGATACTTCCATGATCTTCCTTCACGTTTATTTCAACAACAAAGAAGAAACCATGTCCTCTAGTGCTAGTGTGGTTGTATTACTCCTAATAGCCACGACTAAGCTATCCCAGGAGTATGTAAAATAAATAATAGGATGATACACTTCTCCTCATCAATGATCTTAATATCCACAGATGATAAATGGCTTAACAGAGTATTAAACACATTTAAATTCTCAATCACCAAATTGCCATCACTCATCCTCAAAAGATACAGTTTCCTTCTTAGGGACAACTTATTTACCAAAGATTTTGATTGGTATAATCTTCCCATCTTGTCAAACAATTTCTTGGCCGAATATTCACCTGATACATTCACCAACACCGAATATGCAAGACAAAGACGAATCACACTTCTTTCTCTTCTTTCGAGTTTCTCCCATTCTTTCATCGACATGCTTATTTGATAGGTACCTGGACAGATCATTTTCCATGGTTCTTGATCCATAAGAAGATCATCCATTTTAAGCTTCCAAAGATAAAAATTATGGCCATTGAATTTTTCTATCTCTATTCTGGAACTGCTCACCATTATTTACCACGATATTTAACACAATTTATGACTTACGAATCTTACTGTACCTAGGGTTTAGTTCTCATATTCAAGATTGAAAAATCAAGATCTGATATAATTGCCAAAGCATAGAACTGCTCTGATCACTTACTTGTCAGGGAAAACCTAAGCTCTAATACCACATGTCAGGAAATGAAAAACACTTCCACACTAATCCTAGCAGAAGAGAAGAAAAATTTAATCAAGAACAAAAATGAAAAAAGCAATCACACAGTACACCAAGATTTCACCCTAGAACCCTTAACCGAGAGAAACCAAAATTACTTTGAGCGTTCTTCTCTCTTGTTGTCCTATTAAATCAAAATAAAAGGTTACATGTCTAACCTTGGTCTACATCTAAGTCACAATCGACATTATACCCTCTTTCTTGTGCAAGAAGAACCTTGTATCCTATTCGTCTTACATATGCATGACCAAAAACCTACAATTACACATGCATTAACCTGCATAAGTGCATTCTACAATTACATCATTAGATTTTACAGCCTTACAACACACCTCTTTATAGGCTTTACAATAGGAAAAACCCTAAATATTGGCGCCCAAAAATGGTTACAAATCTATACATATCATTGACTACAAATCCCACAAATCTCAGGATTCTATTACAATCGACTTCCAAGTTGGGTTACTAGTCGGTCCTTCATTTGGTCTCTAGTCGGGCATCTCACACCCGCACTTTGACCTCTTTTCTATTGAATTGTCATCGATATCTTCGACTTCGACTTTACTCGGTCGACTCCCTCAACCTTCGACTTTATTTTGATCCACCTTGACCTTCGACCATCAGTCGATCTACCTCGACTAGACTTTCACTACAAAGAATATAACAACCCAACATACCTCTTCCTCTTTGACCTCTACCTCTATTTCTTTTTCCTGTACCTTCAGTAATGAATGCCCGAGTCTTGAAGGCATGTTATAAGAATTCCTCTTCCACATTGATTCTTGATTCATGGGACAAGAGAGGACCCATCAATTCTTCTATTGTCAGTTTGGATACATATTTGGATTCTTCTATGGAAATTCCAACCATTTCAAACTTCTTAGGAAAGATTATGAGAACTTTTTCAACAATTTTTTTTATATTGAATCTTATCTCCATGATTCTTGAGCCGATTCAAAACTCCCATCACTCTTGGCATGAACTGTTCAATGATCTCTACGTCCTTCATCTTCAAGGTTTCAAACTCTCTCCTTAGGGTTTGAAGCTTCATCGTCTTTAATTTTTCATTAACCTAGTATGCTAAATCTAGGATATTCCATGCTTGCTTTGCACTATATGATCATGTTGTCTTGGTAAAAATTGAGTCATCCATTGAAATATAGATTAAATTGTTGGATTTCTTCTCCTTTTTCCTTTATTCTAAAAGTTGATTTATTTGGGCACTAGTCATGGCTTGTAGAGTTGTTTGGTCATGCTCTGATAAGCCACTATCCACCAATTCCCAACAATACTAGACTTGCAGGAAGGTTTTCATCCTTAGAGACCAGAGCTCATAGTTCTTGCCAACAAGAACTGGTCCCTATGTTTTCCTTGGGTTACTTGTATAAGTCATTTAAATATATCGTAATTCCAAGAGAATAATTTGGTTTTGGTTCTTTGGATTTGGGATGATTGAAAGGGTTTAATCCTCTTCCTTTTATAAAGGAAAATTTGGATAGAGTCCCTTAAATTTTTTTATTTTATTTTTAATCTAGGAGCTCTAAGAACATTGCATCCACATTCAATCTCTTCCCCAAGGATTTTAATTTATAGATTGGACCCACGGTGTTTGTAGATAATATTTATTTATTTGCAACTAGAATACCTCATACTCGCACTAGCTCTTGCAAAAAAATCTAGCCATGGGAATTGAAATAGAACCTTCTTTGGTCTCGTTCTAGAAAAAACTATCCTCTTCAATGGTGGATTTGGTAGCCTGTGGAGCAAGCAACCACAACAGTTCATAAGGCACTTAATATTTTACTCAACCGTGCTTTGTCTTATTACAAGTTGAACACGAACCAACTCTTTGTTCTCTCCAAACGATATATCTACTCTCCACTCTGTGAAGAGTCTTATGAACATGTTCTGATACCATTTCAAAATCTATGCAGAGACATGTATTACATAATACTAAAATCACTAAGGCTTAGATTTCCCTTCTCATCATTAGCATAGGTTTATATATATTAGAATAACAGATTATGATGATGTCAACCACTAAAACAATTCTGACTAACAAACATAATTCGGTCTGCTAAAATGAACGTTTACCCAATATGAACGTTTCCCCATCTGAGCAGGACAGGTGGCAGACCAAATTATGATTAACAAACACAATTCTGACTAAAATGAACGTTTGCCCAATATGAAAAGTGTGGTCTGCTAATCATCCAAACGTGTAAGAATTCGATTAGAATTTAGAATTAAAAGATCATTTACATTTAGAATTAAAAGATCATTAGGTTTAATATTATTAATTATATTAAAAATTGAATTTGATATTATTAGCAAATATTTTTTTTAATGCATGCATACAATTAAAGGATTGATTGGTCTAATATATACATGTTTTTGGCACTAAAACCGTTCACCTCATATGCCACCTAATGTGTGAGATCGAGAAAGGAATAGTTGGCCAAAACAAATTACAATAAAATAGTATCCATGTGAGATAGTGTGAGGAGAGAGAAAAGAGGACTGGAATTCAAAGGGTACCTACAATCAAACACTAGGGATAACGAAATATATAGACCATCCCCAAGGTAGACATGCTCAAACTTTGCAGAGTATCAAAGCATGGTCGGACATAAATAAATTACGAATGCATGACATGAAATGAAAGAGCATGACCAAGAAAGAATACATAGTGGATCCATGTCGTCAATAATATCATAGCCATAGGAAAATACAATGTGGATATATATCACAAAATTTACATAAGGAAGACAACGAGAAATGAGGAGAGTTCCCTTGAAGTCTTCAAAGTACTCATAGAGAAGTGATGTACTCCATAGAAACTTTGGAGGGAGTGTTGTAAAGGAAGGATGTGGCCCCAAACCCAAGGTCTTCGTCCCAATCCACGATGATACAAACATACAACATGTGAATATATGAATTGATGTCGAGCATGGTATAAACCGTCTAATTATCGGTCATTGAGGTATATTGTTAATAGATGCAAGGGGACTTATCGATGAGGAAGATTGACCCGAAGGTACCTAGTACAATATAGTGAGTCTGAATAGAGGATTTAAAGTTGAACATTCATACAATCAATCGATCGAGAGTCAATAATATAAACCCATTGTCGATCATGAGGAGGCTTTCCACTCAGGACTGCAAGATCCAAGGTACTAGCTAGTTTATAGATCCCTCTCCTAAATAATGTGTTGAAGTTTATAGGAAGAGATCTGTCGAAGGAGGGACATAATGTATCCCCCATAAATTGACATGAAACATACACCTAGAAATGATGTGAAGAGAGAGAAGTACCAAGTACAACTAACACAGGGATGACCGACACAGAAATTCAAAAAAATAACATATGGTCAACTCAGTATTGAACTTCCCTTAAACATATAGCATGACCTAATGGTGACTTGGAAACATGAATCAAGAGCTGGATGAATATAGTGCAACAATACAAGAGGCACTGAAGAACTCTCCATGATGACTATAAGAGTAACCAACCATAGGAGTATATATGACTCATCATACTAGTATGATTCCTAGGAAAGATAAAACCCAACTGTGAGATCACGACTCAAACATGTTCCATGTTCAAGGGTGACTCGACTAACTTTGCCATATCTAGAATAGATCAATGATAAAAAAACCCCTACACTTTTTCTTTTTACTTTTCTTTTGGTGTTTGGTGTCTCCTTCATGATTTAATAAGCACAAAAGAGAGATAAAAGTGTGTTTGGTAGTGTCTTTTTCATTCATTTTTAACGATCCTGAAAAATGGTTAAAAGTATACCCACGGTGATGTATTTTTTGTGTCTTTTAGCAAGTTCCAAAAAGAGGTAAAAGTGTACTCAAATGTGTTTATTTTGTGTCTTTTTATGAGTCCGAAAAAGAGATAAAAGTGTAATTGTCTAGAGAGAATGAGTGTCTTAAAAAAATGCTCTTATGTTCCAAGCGCATGGAATCAACCGAAGAAAAAAGAATGCAAATGGTACTAGTGAGTCAGGTCCACTCTTAGCATTTTTTCTCTCCATGGGTAGATGGATGAAAAATGAAGGCCAAACAATGCAAGAGGAGGACAATCAAAGGTTACGACAATAGCGGTAAGTGGGATTTGGGAAAATAGAAGTGTAGCAGTGGGGTGCATGATGAAAGCAACAAATTCATAGGTGACCATTAAGAAACATAAAAATGCCAAGAACCCCCATAGGATGTGGCTAGAATATATATGAAGAGAGGAGAATGAGGCTCAACATCAAGTCATGGTGGGATATATGAGGGTTCTTGAGCCTACATGAAGTCACAACATGGGAACCAAATGGAAATATGGGTGCTAACTAGGGCACCCATGGAGGGTAGGCATTATCGAACAAGTTACGACATTTAAAAAAGAGTGGCTAACGATGCAACCTGACGGGATCGAACCTAAGGCACTGCAACAAAAAAATTGATGGTTAATAATGAAAATAATGGATGCAGGGAAAAACGTATCCCTATATGATATTTTTAAGAACACGTACATCAAGTTCAAAGGAAGTCACCATTTCCATAAAAAAAATACTATTATCCTTTCAACACATGTAAACTAGATTCCATAGTCAATTTTAATTAAAAATGGCATAAAATGAAAATAATCCCATTAAAAAATAAAAAAATGGAAATTACTTTCTTGGTCTTAATGTGAAAAAGGATTTTTTATCACCCAAAGTTTTATAAAAGAAAACTTATTGTTGTGGTCACAACAACCCCCATTTAATTTTGATTGTAAAAGTGAAAGGAAAGGGCTCCCCTACTAAAATTTCAATCATATTTCCTAATCCTCTACATTTTAAGGCTAATGTTATTTCTTTACCTACCTTGAGGGAGTTGGGGTTTTGATCTTTATTGATTATTGTTTTGATGGAGGTTCATTATCTCTATTGATCTTACGATTTCAAATGTCTTCATGACTTTTATTTCACCTATGTTTTTTCATCGACATTTGTGTGATGGAGTTGACACATTATATTCATACCTCTTACAGATTCCAAAATGCTTGATGATATTATTTGGTTGCAGGGTTCGATGATCTAGTTCATTTATTGAATGAGTTTGATGTTGGTTATTAACCATTTTTCTGAATTACTTATTCAAAGTTTGCATACTATTGCTATCCTATGGTGCCTAACATCTTCATCCTTATGCTCTCATGTAATGGAAAAATATTAACTTGAATCATAAGGTCACTAATCCTTTTTATGTGTTGAAGATCAATTACATGCAACCATCATAATAGTTATTTAATCCAGTTCATAGATGATTTACTTCAATAAACCTATTCTCTTCATGTTCTTCATTTTGAGTATTTATTCTTAAGTTTGCTTAAAGGAAAGGAAATATAAAATTTCTCATGTATTGGTGAGAAATACATTGCAAGGCATGATGTTGTAGTAGTTTCTACGTATTCTTCTTCTACAGAAGATATTGAGACAATGGGTTGGTTCTTAGAATCCCATGAGATAAAACTTGTTCCTAAATGGAAAGCATATCCCGAAGTGCTTTTTCTATCATCAATGTTGCTAGCAAGTCATTGTCTATTGATCTTGTAAGTGTGTTTTCTTCAAAATTTGTGTACCATAATCTATAATTAGTTGTACCTGCAATATACCTTAAATTATTTTTCCAACTTTCTAGTTAGATTCCTTGAGAGACTCCATAAATCTAGAAATAAAACTAGCTGCATACATAACATCAATTATTGTTGCAATAAGGTACATGAGGCTACCTACAAACCTCTTATATAGAATTGAATCAACTATTGGTCCTTCATCCTACTTAATCAATTTTATTCCTATTGCAATAGGGTTTTATACTCGTTTGCATTTGTCCATCCTAAACCTATTTAAGATATTTGTAGCATACTTTTTTTGACATATCAAAATTACTTGAGAAAATTGCTCAACTTCAACTCCCAAAAAATACTTCATGAGAACAAGATCAATCATCTAAAACTCTCTTTTCATGGCAACTTTAAAATTATCTAACATCCAATTTCTAGTCTATATCATATCATCAACATAAAGACAAACTATGAGAATTTTATCTTGTTGATCTTATTTGGTATAAAGGGTGAGCTCATTACTGCTCCTGCTAAACCCATTTTTGAGAAAATACGAGTAAAGTCGATTGTACCAAGCTCTTGGAGCTTGCTTCAAGCCATACAA
Organism: Picea engelmannii; assembly: GCA_009831015.1. Classification (NCBI taxonomy): domain Eukaryota; kingdom Viridiplantae; phylum Streptophyta; class Pinopsida; order Pinales; family Pinaceae; genus Picea; species Picea engelmannii. The sequence goes on along the minus strand of ML790767.1, from coordinate 100,421 downwards.
GGCTTTCTCCGGCTTGTACACTTTGTACTCTTGGAATTTTACTTCAAATCATGGTGGTTGATTTACATACACCTCTTCTTCTAAAATGTCATTTAAAAAGGATGAATTTACATCTACCTAGAAAATTGACCATTTGTTCTAGGATACAATGGATAACATGGATCTAATAGTATCTAACCTTTCTACTCGAGCAAAGGTTTCACAATAGTCAATACCGGGTTGATGAAAAAGCCTTTTGGAAACTAGCCTTGCGTTATGTTTCTCTATCTTTCTTTTCTCATTCAATTTTTTCTTGTAAACTCCCTTAACACCAATGTTGGTTTTCTCTACTGGGATATCAACAAGATCGCATGTCTTGTTCCTTTCAATGGCTTCAATCTCTTCATTCATGTCCTATACCCAATGATCTTCTTTCATTGCCTCTTCAAAATAAGTAGTTTGACAAGATAATAATAAAAAGTGAGTGTGTCGATCCAAGTCATCATATTGCTCATGAATTTCCCTCAAGATCCTTGTTCTCTAATTTCTCACAGGAGCTACTGACTCACTATTGTAACAATAACTATTTTCAATCTGTTCTTCTTATCTTTTCACCTATAACCTTGGAATTCTTGGTGGAGGTATTTGTTTCCTAAACTTTCCACATGTTCATCTATTTCGAGAAATGGATTTCGACTTTCCATTGTTTCATTTTCTTTCTCTCTCCAATATTTGTTCTCCAATAATTTTACATCTCATCTCACCAAATATTTCTTTTTGATTGGATTATATAGTATGTAGGCTTTCGACTATTCACTATACCCAATGAAGATGCACTTTTCACTCTTCTTGTCAAGTTTTCTTCTGATCTCTTCTAGGACGTGTGCATAGGAAATACAACAAAAACCTTTGAAGTTAGAGACACTTGAATTCTTTCCACTCCATGCTTCTTGAGACACTTTACCTTTCACACTTTTTGTTGGAGATGTTTTCAGTATATAAACTGAACAAGAAACAACTTCATCCCAAAAATCATTGGATAGATTTTTAGCTTTGATCATGCTCCTTCCCATGTTCATGATGGTCTTATTATTCCTTTCATCCACTCCATTATGGAGTATATTTAGTGGTGAAGTTCCTTTTAAATCCCCTTTGCCCAAAAAAATATGCAAAACTCCTTTGATTCATGCTCTCCTCCTCCATCTAACCGAAGAACTTTGACATGTTTTCCACTCTTTTTTATGCTATGGTTTTGAATTTTTTCATCTTTGTGAATGTTTCAGATTTTTTTTTTGAGGAAGTATACCCAAAATTTCCTGCTAAAATAATCAATAAACATTAGTAAATAAAAACTTCCACCAATGTACTGAGTTTACATGGGTCCACATAAGTTTGTGTGAACTATTTATAGATTCTCTTTGGCTTTGAAAGAGGTTGTCGGAAAGATGTCTCTTGGATGTTTTCCAAGGATGCAACTTTCATAGGGGATGTTTTTTTCATTCATTATAGGAATTCCCTTAACCATTTATTGTTTTTGTAAGAGGATGATAATTCTATAAGGTAGGTGAACATACCTAACATGCCACAACCAAGTCTCATCTATGCTTGATACATTTTGTGCATATCATCGTGACGAATTTACACTTCTCAGATTCAATGGAAACATTATGTTCTTGGTCATTTAAACCTTTGATATAAGTTTTATATTAGGTGTCTTATATAATATTATGCACGTGGAGCCCTTGAATATGACATCATAACCATTTTGACTCAATTGTCTTATACTTATTAGGTTATGTCTAAGATTAGGTACATAGAAGACATCAAGAATGTATTTCTTCGAATCTTGTTTGGTTAAGATTAACAAAACATCTTTACCTAAGTCCTTGACTTGGTACTCATATCCTAAATTAATTTCTAATTTAATAGAGATACCAATGCTAGAAAACATATATGTTACCTATCATACGATTTTTGCAACCACTGTCCAACAACCAAAGATCCTTGTTGTGATATTCTTCAATGATTTGGCATGAAAGGAACATTGCCTTAGAGCTTCCTTCTTAAGTTTTAGAGAAATTATCTCTTCCCTTGTTCAGATCTATTTTTTCCCTTTTTCACTCACTTGGGACTTGGTATTTTTCTGTCCATTTTCTACCTCTCCCCCTCTGATTATGAGAGTTTTAGTTTGATCTGATTATCTTGATTGTTATGGTGTTGTTATTTCTTCTGATTGATGATTACCTCTGCCTCTTTGACCTCTAACTCTATTTATTTTTCCTCTACCAAAAATATCGGGATTATGTTACAGTCGACTTCCAAGTCGGGTTACCAGTTGAGTACTGGTCGATCCATCATTTGGTCTCTAGTCGGTCGTCTCATGCCCACACTTCAACCTCTTGTCAATTGGATTTTCGTCAATATCTTCGAATTCTACTTTACCCGATCGAATCCCTCGACATTCAACTTGTTGTCGATCCACCTCGACCTTTGAATGCCATTCGATCTACCTCAACTAGACTTTCATTGCAAAGAATATAACAACCCAGCATTCTCCCACTTGTTGTCTTCTTTTTTGAAACAAGAGATTCCTAAACATTCGTTCAGAAACCCAGGGCAACAATGCCCATTGCCTCTCTACACCAAGAGAACTTCACATCACTCACAAACTTGGTCAATGAGTCTTTTATGTTTTCCAAAGCGTCTACTTTATCTAGTAGCACCTTGTTACTTTCCACCATATCTCTTATGAAATGGTAGTGTAAATCAATGTGATTAGTCTTTGAATGGTAAGTAGGGTTCTTTGCTAGAAATATTTTTCTTTGACTATCACAACTCATCTTCATATCTCTCTGCTCAAGCCTGATTCCTGAACACAATCTTTGAATCCATACTTCTTCTTTGCTTTCATGAGTAGCTACCATGTATTCAACTTATGTTGTTGACAAGGCTACAAATGCTTATTGCTTACTCATCCAACATAATTCTCCAGCAAACATCTTGAAGACATATTCATTGGTCGACCTCTGTCGATCTAGATCTTTAGCCTAGTCAACATCAACAAATCCATGTACATCTACTTTACCACTATCACCTCCAGGTTTTCCTTGGTATCATATAACAGTCCTTCGTGGCACACAAATACCCAAATAATATCTTAATGGTTGTCCAATGCTCCTTTTGACGTGTCGACATGTACCTTCTCAACAATCCCATTGCATGGTAAATGTCTAGTCGAGTGCAAAACATCACATACATTAGACTACAAAAAACACTTTCATGGGGAACAAGTGTCATGTCCTCTATTTCTTCTTGTGTCTTTGGACATTGTTCAGCAGTAAGCCTTGCTCCCACTGGAATTGACACCTTCATCGGTTTGTAATATTTCATGTTGAATTGTTTCAAAACTGTTTCAATATAGTTTTTATGATTCAACTAGAGCTTTCTAGTGGCTCGATCTCTCTTAATATACATTCCCAAAATGAAGTTAGTTTCACCGAGATCCTTCATGTCAAAATTGGAGGATAACTTCTTCTTCACCTCCTTTATTGTGTCGATGTTGTTTCCAATGGTTAGTTTTAGGGAATGTTCCATCTCGTTAAGAGAGTTTGGCACAATGCAACAAGCAAGCTCTTTACTGTCATTTCAGCATATTTAAACATTAAATAACACCTTCAAATCTTGGCTAAATATATATGACAATAATAACTAACAATAGACATGTACCATTAAATCAACACATGCATATAACACAATTGTGCACTATTATTGTAATAAATTTTCAATATACAAATAAAGCTTCAGATTTTGAGATAGTGCACATATGTAACAAAGATTCACTATTTAAACATAGATTATATAAAACTTAGCAACAAATATGCCACTGCTAAAGCAATTCTTTAGTTACCCTAGCACAGATTTGGAGTTCCCGTTACAAAAAAATATTCAAATACAATACCAATAACCAAATTCAAAACATATGTATTTTCTCTTCAATATAAATAGATGAAACATTTAAAACATAACACATTCATTAACTATATTCATCACATAACATAAACCAACAACCATTCAAAACTTGCACCCTTGGTCTAAAGTGTCATTTCCTCATAAATCAGATTATTTAACCATCAAATAATGGAACGATACACCTGCAAAATCAGGTCATTGAATCCGTCACGGTAGGTTTGAAATAAGGTTAATAAGCCAAGGAAAAGGAGATGAAAATACTGCCATGTAAGATAAAGGAAGATAAGTGGCATTAATAAGATAAAGGAAGATCTTACCTAGTCTTTCTTAATGCTTTACTGTGTTGGCCTTCTTTCCACTCCAGTATGTCCTAAAAAGTGATCTCATCTCCTTTTCTCACTTATGCTCTAATGCATCGAATCCGTCCGCAATCCATCAACAATAACAATATCCCAGCATAGTTGCATGTATATGATAGTATATAAACAAAGAAAGGCAGGTATAATGTGAAATGCGAGAAAATGAAATCCCTTAACAATAACAGTATCCCTAGACAATAGTAGTATAGTTGCACGTATATGATCACAGAAAGTCGGGTATAATGTGAAACACCATCCAAAATAAGAACATGGCCATAACTTTAAATTGAAAATGTGGCTTTAGGCCATGCCACCATCCACATCCCATAAAATGAACGTTTGCCCAATATGAAAAGCGTGGTCTGCTAATCATCCAAACGTGTAAGAATTCGATTAGAATTTAGAATTAAAAGATCATTTACATTTTGGCGCAACCACACTCCTCGGAGCACGTCCGCTTCCTCAAGACCTTCTTTCTCTTCGGCCCGAAGAACTCGAAGGTTATTCTAATTCCCTATTGGGAATTCTTCACCCACAACGACTCTTTAATGATCTCCCTTAACGGTCGGGAAATCGAAATTCGCGATTTCGCGAATTCTATGTTCGTGCACCTTATGCCTCACGATTCCCCGAAACCCGATGTGGGTCAATCGTTGACTTCCTCCCCTCTGTTATCAGAGTTCTCCCTATTGAGAAAATCGCTACTCACGATGTTAACTAATGGAATCTCCAACCTCCAAACCCCGATGTACCAATGGTCCGAGGCACACGTGTGGATAGAATCTTCCACCTTCCGTCGCCTTCGTCGGGATTTCAGGATTTGCAGGATCGCGAATCCCGATGTCAAAGGACTCGAGACTTCCCTTTTCCCGATCCTCGATATTCCGCCACCTGTCTCCCACTAACTCCGGGCGTGGCCCACATGACCCTTTCGTCGGGATATCTCGTATCGCGATTTCAACCTGCGAGAGTTTCTTACATCCAGAAACTTCGATGTGCCGAGCCCCGACTCCTCAGGATCTCCTGACACGTGTCCTCCACAACGAACGGTTATGATCCTATCGGGATATCGCTACTCGCGATATTGCGATCTTTGTTGCAATCTCTTGTAACTTCAACTCACGATTACCCGATATGTGACGTCATGTGCAGATCCAACGGTTCCTTCTACCTCGGATCGACAACTCCTGCTTGCCAACCTGCAATGCTTCCTTTAGACTTCCAATAGAATCTTCCCTGCACTTATCCTTCGGTGAATTCGAAGGTCTACTCCTCCTGAACTTATTCTCGATTTCTCAAGTCCTTCTGAGAACTTCTTGCACGCATTCTTTGTGGCAACCTTCACCAACGTCTAAGTGTTGAAGGCACTCGACCCTGCGCACTCCTACGGCAGAAATCTTTCAGAAATTTTCTCAGGTTCGCAACCCTAACGCTTTTCCTTGGCCTGCGCACTCCTTGCACGACACTATGCCTAACTACACCTTCGAAGAAATGAGAACAAATCTATCTCTAATTGAACCCTTCTGTCAACGCACTCCTTGCGGACAATTCGACTGCACTCCTTGCAGGAATTCTCTAGCTCAATTAGAGAAACAATTGAAACTCATTCATTCACCCTTCCAGACTTCAATTCAACCATGAAATCACATACACAACATATAAAAGCAATGTGTGACAGGAATAAAAACATCCATGAGCATAATATCAATACACAAAGAAACAACACAAACCATGAAATTGAATTAAAGATTTCTTCTATTAATTCAATATCTGTACATGGGCGTTCTTCATACAATTCTCTGCATGCTCTTCTCTTCTTTCTCCTGTTTCGATATATTACAATGATACAATGAGGGTGTCTATATCCGTTTTCCCTCTTGGACTCTAAAGCTATCAAATCTACAATTAAAATCTACCTACCAGCATTAACTAAAATAAATTCCATCTATCTACCTAAGGACAAGAGCTATCCGCTCAAGTTCCATTACAATATACAAGTGCGCCTTCATAAATGGCTTCATTAAAGACTTGCGCAACAATTCCCAAAGTGTTTTCAAAATTTCGTGCTGGCTTATCCAGCTGTCTCCCGCCTCCGCGCTGGCTCGCTTGATGTGTTGGCGATGCTCCTGCATCATACTCCTTGCCTTGAAAAATTTCATGGGCTCCTGTCCATGATCTCCTGCATGGTCTGTCCATGCTTCTGTATATCCGCTTTGCTCTCCCAGCTGGCATCTTCCACTGGATGATTCTTCCACTTGACTAGGTACTCATAGTATTCTTTTCTCCTGGTCTTCTTACCTACTCGCTTGTCTAGTATGCATTCCATCTGTGGATTTTCTGCAATCGACATCTGCTTTTTCCACTGGACTTCTGGCTGTTCATCACTTCTAGCTCCTTCGTACTCAGCCTTATATGGATATAAGTCTGAGACATTGAATGTCGGAGATATCCTGATGCCATCTGGCAACCCGATCTCGTAAGCATTTTCTCCGAATTTCTTCAGGACCTTGCATGGCCCAATTTTCTTCATCTTGAGCTTGTTGTATGTTCCCCTCAGGAACCTTTCCTTCCTCAAATGTGCCAAAACTAGATCACCAACTTCAAACTGAAGTTGTCTCCGATGTTGATCTGCTCTGCGCTTATACTCTTGACTTGAATCTGTCAGTCGCTTCTTCACTCTGTTGTGAAGTTCTTTCATCGCCTCAGTGAATTCCTCTGCACTAGAGCTGCTAGTAGCAGTATGTTTTGAATCCCGTAATTCAGAAACTCCTCTTGGCTGGTTTCCGTATACAATCTCAAACATGCTTTTACCTATACTCCGATTCACTGAATCGTTGTATGCAAACTCTGCCTGTGGCAACACATTGTCCCAACTGCTATGGTGCTCTGTCACCAAGATTCTTAGTAAGTCTCCCAGAATTCTGTTGACCACCTCTGTTTGTCCATCCATCTGCGAATGATAAGTAGAACTAAACGCCAAGTTAGTTCTTAGCTTCTTCCATAAGGTCCTCCAAAAATTCCCTATGAATTTCGTATATCTGTCTGAGACTATGTTGCTCGGCAATCCATGAAGTCGAATGACCTCCTTGAAAAACAAATTTGCGATGTGAGTCGCATCGCTGGTCTTTTGGCATGGAATGAGGTGTTCCATATTTGAAAACTTTTCCACCACCACAAATATGGAATCAACACCTCTCTGTGTCCTCAACAAACCCAATACAAAATCCATGCTAATCGCCTCCCATGGTTTTTCTGGTATGGGCAATGGCTGATAAAACCCTGCATTCTGCTTCCTTCCCTTTGAATGCTGGAAAACTCTGCATCTATCAACAAACTTCTTGACATCTGCTCGCATCCCCAGCCAAAAATCTGACTCATTCATCTTCGCGAATGTTTTTTCATGGCCAAAATGTCCTGCTAAGCCACCACTGTGCTTCTCTTTCAACAGGTTCTCCCTCATGGAGCAATTTGGAATACATAGTTGATTGCCTCTAAACAATAACCCTTCCTGGATCATATAATCTATCCACGGACTCCTATATCTAAGAATGGGATTCTTAGCTGCTTCATACGCGTCTGCAAAATCTGCATCTCCTGTGTACATGTCCCTGAGATTTTCAAAACCCAAGGTTTTGACTCGGAACTCCTGCAGCAAGAAACATTTCCTTCTCAAAGCATCAACCACTTTGTTAGCAGTACCCGAAATGTGTTTAATCACAAATGTGAAATTCTGTATATACTCTACCCATTTTGCATGTTTCTGCTTCAACTTCTCCTGTTGAGTCACAAACTGTAATGCATGATTATCACTGTATAATACAAATTCTTTCGGGATCAAGTAATGCCTCCACTTCTTCAACATCTGTATGATAGCATAAAATTATTTATCATACGTGGAGTATTTCAGTTTTGCTTCATCCAGCTTCTCACTGAAATATGAAACTGGTCTGTCTTCTTGACTTAAGACCGCTCCTATGGCGTACCTACTTGCATCACATTTCACCTGAAATGTCTTTTGGAAATCCGGCAACACCAACACCGGTTGTTCCATGATCTTCCACTTCAACAGATTAAATCTCTTCTTCGCCTCCACTGTCCAATGAAAAGACTTATGCCGCTTCTTGACTGTGTCCATCATCACTGCGCTAATTCCACTGAAATTCCTGATGAATTTCTTGTAGAAACTAGCCAAACCATGAAAAATTCTCACCTCGAATACATTTCTTAGTGATGGCCAATTCTTGATCACTTCTACCTTATCCGGATCCATCTTCAATTCATTCACCGAAATAACAAAACCCAAATAAATGAGCTCTGTCTTCATGAATGAGCACTTCTTCATGTTGACCAACAACTTCTCCTACTGTAGCTTCCTCATCACAATGGCCAAATGCTTCAGATGTTCAACCTTTGTCTTGCTGAGAATCAGTATATCATCCAGATATACGAAAACAAACTTCTCGATGAATTCCCTCAGGACTTCATTCATCAACCTCATAAATGTGCTCGGTGCGTTTGTCAAGCCAAATGACATGACTAGCCATTCATATAGTCCTTCGTTTGTCTTGAAGGCTGTTTTCCATTCGTCGCCTTCCCTCATGCGAATCTGGTGATATCCACTTTTCAAATCGATCTTTGAAAAATACTTTGCCCCACTCAGGCAATCCATCAAATCATCCATTCGCAGCAGTGGAAACCTGTACCTGATAGTTATCTTGTTGATCGCTCTTGAGTCGGTACACATTCTCCATCCTCCACCCTTCTTTGGACTCAGTACCATTGTAACGACACATGGGCTTAAACTTTCCCTGACCAGTCCTTTATCCAACAGTGCCTGCACCTGCCTCTTAACCTCCTCATTTTCTTGGGGCGTCAATCTGTACACGACCTTATTCGGCAAACTAGCTCCTCGTATGAGGTATATATGGTGACTCACACTTCTCATCGGTGGCAACGAACGAGGTAATTCATCCACTACGATGCCAGTGAACTCTTCCAGCAGTTCCTGAATCTCATCTGGTAGATCATCCACTCTTGTGTTAGTCAGAACAATCCTCGACTTTCTGACCATAAAGAATTGTGGATCTTCCTTCTTCTCCATCTCTGTAAGAAGTTCCTTCCCACTCATGAGAAGTATTGTGTTTCTTACTTCCGGTTTCACCTCCTTATCCTTTATCGAAAGCAATCTATCTGTCCTCCCATCCTTCTCCAGGGTATATGTGTTCATTCTCCCATCATGAACCACATTTATGTCATATTTCCATGGTCTACCCAGCAATAAATGACATACATCCATGGGAATAACATCACAGAGTACTTTATCATTATACCCTCCTATCTTGAATTCAACGAAGCATTGTTTAGTGACACTCAGCTGATGTCCCTTCTGTAGCCATGAAACCTTGTATGTACTCGGGTGATCAGTTGTCTCCAGCTCCAGCTTTTCCACCATCTCGGTTGAAACGAGATTATCTGTGCTACCGCTGTCCACAATAACCTTGCATACCCAATCCTTGGTTTTGCAAGTTGTCCTGAACAGTCTGGTCCTCTGAGCTGAGTCCTCCACCTCTTTTCGAGGTGTTAAGAGAGCTTTACGCATCATCAGTGACCTTCCTCCTTCTGTATCTTCAGACTCAACATCTCACCTCTGCGCTTCTGCGATATGAGCTTCTCTGATGTCCTTCTTTTTCTCTGGACACTCAAATAACCTGTGCCCATTCTTCCCACATGTGAAACATGTGATAACTCCACCTCGGCCTCTTCCTCTACCTATGGTACGAGGAAAAGTATTTGCGTCAGCATAATCTCCCTTCTGCTCATTATGTTTCCCTCTCTGTTCAATGTATGGTCCTTTCTGTGAGGTACCACCTCTTTCTACTCTACCCTGAGGTTTCTTCCATTCCTCCTTGGGCTTCTGGAATTTGTCCTGGGAAACTGTCTTGCCTCTGGGATGACTTCTGCCTCGCCCTCGCTGACCTTTCTTACGACTCAACTTCTCTTCTGCTTTCAAAGCCATCTGGTAAGAATCCTCCACCGTTCGGATGGTAACCATGCTTAATTAATCATGAATGTCGTATCTCAGACCATTCAAATATCTGGCAACCTTCTCATCATCGCTCTCCCGATGACCTGCTCTGATGTTCAGCTTGTAGAATTCCTCAGTGTATTCTTTCACTGTCATCATCTTCTGTCTCAGGTTCTGCATCCTCCTGAACAATGTGATTTGATAATCCCTTGGGATGAACTTTGCCTTCATCTTTGCAATCATTCGATCCCAGCTTTTAATCTTTTGCTTGCCTTTGCAGCGTCTGTCAGCTTGAATCTTGTCCCACCATAATGTTGCATGTCTTTTCAAGCGCATGACAACATGCTTGACCTTCTTATCCTCTTCGATATCTTCATAATCGAAGTAGGTGTCAAGAGCTCTAATCCAATCCAGTAGTTCTTCTGCATTTAGATTCCCTTCATAAGTTGGAATGTCCATCTTCGCCTTCGCACCCATTCTGGCGATAGCTTTTATCAACCACTCAATTGATGCATCCTAGGCTGCAACCTCCTCCTCGCATTTAGCCTCAATTTCATCCTCGGAATCACTAAGATCCCCTACACTAGCTGTGCATCTCTGGGCTTTTTCCATCTCCTCGAGTCTTGCTCGAAGATCTCTCATCTGTCTCTCCATTTCTGGATTTCCTGCCGGTCTGCCTCTTCTTCGCACCTCCCTGTCTTTTGGGTCGAGTGATTGTCTTTCTCTTCTGGGCGGCATGGTGAATTTTCTCTCTCTCTACTACAGAAAACAAAGAGTTAATCCCGCTCTGATACCAAACCTGGTGCAACCGCACTCCTCGGAGCATGTCCGCTTCCTCAGGACCTTCTTTCTCTTCGGCCTGAAGAACTCGAAGGTTCTTCTAATTTCCTATCGGGAATTCTTCACCCACAGCGACTCTTCAATGATCTCCCTTAATGGTCAAGAAATCGAAATTCGCGATTTCACGATTTCTATGTTCGTGCACCTTATGCCTCACGATTCGCCGAAACCCGATGTGGGTTAATCGTTGAATTCCTCCCCTCTGTTATCAGAGTTCTCCCTATCGGGAAAATCGCTACTCACAATGTTAACTAATGGAATCTCCAACCTCCGAACCCCGATGTACCAATGCTCCGAGGCACACGTGTGGATAGACTCTTCCACCTTCCATCGCCTCCGTCGGGATTTTGAGATTTGCGGGATCGCGAATCCTGATGTCAAAGGACTCGGGACTTCCCTTTTCCCGATCCCCAATATTCCGCCACCTGTCTCCCACTAACTCCGGGCGTGGCCCACACGACCCTTCCGTTGGGATATCGCATATCGCGATTTCAACCTGCAAGAGTTTCTTACCTCCGGAAACTCCGATGTGCCGAGCCCCGACTCCTCGGGATCTCCTGACACGCATCCTCCACAACGAACGGTTCTGATCCTATCGGGATATCGCTACTCGCGATATCGCGATCTTTGTTGCAATCTCCTGGAACTTCAACTCGCGATTACCTGACATGCGACGTCACGTGCAGATCCAACGGTTCCTTCTACCTCGGATCGATGACTCCTTCTTGCCAACCTGCAATGCTTCCTTCAGACTTCCAATAGAAGATTCCCTGCACTTATCCTTCGGTGAATTCGAAGGTCTACTCCTCATGAACTTATTCCCGATTTCTCAAGTCCTTTTGAGAACTTCTTGCACACACTCTTTGCGACAACCTTCACCAACGTCTAAGTGTTGAAGGCACTCGACCCTGCGCACTCCTGCAGCAGAAATCTTTCAGAACTTTGCTCAGGTTCGCAACCCTGAGGCTTTTCCTTGGCCTGCGCACTCCTTGCACGGCACTGTGCCCAACTGCACCTTCGAAGAAATGAGAACAAAGCTATCTCTAATTGAACCCTTCTGTCAACGCACTTCTTGCGGACAATTCGACTGCACTCCTTGCAGGAATTCTCTAGCTCAATTAGAGAAACAATTGAAACTCATTCATTCACCCTTCCAGACTTCAATTCAACCATGAAATCACATACACAGCATATAAAAGCAATGTGTGACAGGAAGCAAAACATCCATGAGCATAATATCAATACATAGAGAAACAACACAAACCATAAAATTGAATTAAAGCTTTCTTCTATTAATTCAATATCTATACATGGGCGTTCTTCATACAATTCTCTGCATGCTCTTCTCTTCTTGCTCCTGTTTCGATATATTACAATGATACAATGAGGGTGTCTATATCCGTTTTCCCTCTTGGACTCTAAAACTATCAAATCTACAATTAAAATCTACCTACCAGCATTAACTAAAATAAATGTCGTCTATCTACCTAAGGACGAGAGCTATCCACTCAAGGTCCATTACAATATACATGTGCGCCTTCATAAATGGCTTCATTAAAGACTTGCGCAACAATTCCCAAAGTGTTTTCAAAATTTCGTGCTGGCTTATCCAGCTGTCTCCCGCCTCCGCGCTAGCTCGCTTGATGTGCTGGCGATGCTCCTGCATCACATTTAGAATTAAAAGATCATTAGGTTTAATATTATTAATTATATTAGAAATTGAATTGGATATTATTAACAAATATTTTTTTAATGCATGCATACAATTAAAGGATTGATTGGTCTAATATATACATGTTTCTGGCACTAAAACCGCTCACCTCATGAGATTTAAAATGGGTAGATACTCTGGACCATTTAATTCATAGCTGAAATCTGCATGCCCCCAAAAGTACATTTACTGGATTTCTCATCATGTGGGCAGTGTCATTTTTTTTTATAGATATGAATGTGGGGAAGTTTGTAAAAATTCAAATTTAAGTCATATCGGAATTTAAGTCAAATTTAAGAAGGCAATGCAACCAGTCCCAAGTGACTTATTAGGCATGGTTTTAACTTATATATTAAATTAAATACAATATACTACAATTCAGGGACAGGGACATGTTAAGAATTTTTGTTAAGAGAGTCCATTTGCAAGGACATGTTAAGAATTTTTGTTAAGAGAGTCCATTTGCAAGAATTTTTGTTGGACACGTTTGGCATTATCACTTGCTCTTTGCCACCTGAAAGGAATCTAGGCTTGGCCAATTTTCAACTTATTTAGATCAAAATTAAGCTAATAACAGAACATTTTTAAAGCAAACAGACATAGATATGATTTAGGATTGATCTTCAGAGTTCAACGATATGTTGATAGATAATCGGCATAGGCCTGTCGGGTATTTCGGGAATCTCAATGTTCCCCTGCAACATCTTCAGAGCTTCCGCAATCGTAGGTCTGTAAGCCACCATAACGTGGGCACACAGAATACCCACTGAAACGAACCTCGCCATGATGTTCAACGGCCCACTGTGACGGATCCTTTCATCTATTACTTCAATACCTTTGCCTGCTTTCACAAGCGTCCATGCCCAATCCGTTATTAGATAATTCGATGCTGATTCCAGGGAGGTGTCCAGCGCCCTTCGGCCGCTCATGATCTCCAACAACACAGCGCCAAAACTGTATACATCGCTCTTGTCTGTGAGTTGGCCGTAAAGAGCGTATTCGGGGGCCAAGTAGCCGTGCGTCCCTGCTATCCT
>ML790767.1:63599-75061 GCA_009831015.1 Picea engelmannii | reverse complement strand
AGGAATGTGTCATCCTTTATATTTTTTAATTTGTGTTTTCATTTATGATCTTACATTTATATTTATTACATGTAGCCATCCTAAAATAATGGGTTCATTTAATTAACCAATCAATTGTTAAAAAAATGTTTTCAAATAATTAAAAAAAATAAAAAAAATCTGGTTGTAATGTTTCACCTTAGGAGAAGGTCATAATTTTTTGTCAACTTAGGGATTAATATGCATTTTACTGCATATCCATTACTATATACCATGTCACTAAGGGACATGTATAATAAGAAGAGCAAAAAGTAATCTATTAAGAGATAATGAAAATGTCATTAAAAATAAAAAAATAAAAACGAATAAGTAAGAAAATATATAAATGAAAAACAAATAATTAAAAGGATATAAGAAAATGAGAAAAAAGAGAGGAGACAAAAGAGGAGGTGAAAGGGAAACAAAGACATAGAGATCAAATCCTTTGAGGTGCAAAACTTTACTCAAGTTTTTTCAATCTAAAAAAGTTTTCATCTCGAGGGACTTGATCCCTCTCAGCCCATGATAGATTCAGAGTTAAGATGGAGTTAAGCACCGCTTCCCTAAAAGGTGGACGAGACAAATTCTTATTATACCTATTATTAAAAATGGGAATAAAAACAATCCCTCTAACAATCGAACCATTATGATTAGCCCTATTTTATCCAAAGTGTGCGGAATTATTTTAGAAAAGAAGAAATTATAATAAATTCATGGTAAAAGAGCTAAAGGCCAAGCTAATTTAGGATCTATCATTTAACCATGGACCACCTTCTTACTATTAGGATCATTGCGGAGGACTTTCGCAATAATAAAACCGGTCTCCTTTGATGCTTCACTAACTTAAAAAATATTTTGACACAGTGCCCAAGAAAAACCTTTGGAATAGGTTGGAAGAGTTAAAAGTTCCTTCAAAGTTGAGGTTGCTATGGAAAGGTTGCATCAAAATGTTATTTCCAAGTTTAGGAATGTTGAGGGATAGTCGGGAGAAATTAACTGTAATATGTGAGTTAATGAAGGTTGTCCCTTATCCCTAACCCTTTTTGGCATGAACATGGACAAGTTAGAAGAGTGTTTGGTTCAACCTTTGGAATAGTTTAGAAGAGTTAAAAGTTCCTTTAGAGTTGAGGTTTCTATGGCAAGGTTGTATGAGAATGTTATTTCCAAAATTAGGAATGTTGAGGGATAGTCGGAAGAAATTAATTGTAATATGTGAGTTAATCAAGGTTGTCCCTTGTCGCTAACCCTTTTTGGCATGCACATGGACAAGTTAGAAGAGTGTTTGGAATAACTAGGTTGCGTCGATCCAATTCTTGTTGGAATACTCACGATTCTTCTTCTTTATGTCGATGATATTGTTTTTGTGGCGAGGAGTTCCTATGACCTTGGAAAGCAACCAAGAATCCTCAAGGATTTGTGCTCAAGTGTGGGTAGGATTGTTAATACTAACAAAATTATAGTTATGATAATTAAATACAAAAAGAACACCTATGATATTTTCGAATATGAAAACGACAACTTGGAGGAAGTACCTTCATATGAATATCTCGGAATAGATATCCATCATAAGCTCAACTAGAACTATACCATTCAGAAAAGGACAGACAAAGGGTGGAAAGATCATTGTGGGATTGAAAGAATTGTAAATATACAAACCATGCTATTTTATATGGATGAGAAGTTTGGGAATACAATATCTCTAGAGAATCATGGAGAAAGATATCGTAGATCCAAAATAAAATGATAACTTCTAATCTCAAAACTAAAGGCAATTTCTTGATAAATAAGTTGAAAGGCATCGATGTTATTATTATGATTGGTTTCTCCATCATCATTATTATATATATATATATATATATATATATATAAACAAATTAGTTTAGATTTTTTAAAGGGAATTTTTTTATAATAAGTTGCACTAGTAATTATTTCATTTATTTATTTTATTAATGTATGTATCATTTATTTATTGACATTCTAAATTGAGAAATTGATATTAGTTTTTTAATGGAAATATTGAATATTGAATTTTAAGTGTTCCAAAATACACTTAAAATTCTAGGTGTTCCACAATACAATTTTCAATAAATTTTGACATATGTGCATTGCAAACCTCATGCTTCTTTTTGAGTTTTGAAAACATAATTTTCAGAAATAAAGAAAAAAAATTATTTATATTAAGTGTGGTTCCCAAAATCACTTAAAAAATTATTAAGTTGGATTGTTTTTTCGTTAGGTAGGTAACTTTAAGAAAAAATGCATGTAATTAATGGTTGAGTGTAGGAAGTTGGTGACCGAAAAAGTGGCAAGGGGGTTAACATGAACACAGACTTGTAGGAACGTGTGTGCAATCTCAGGAACATGCACGCATTCCTAATCCTATAGGTTTGGTAATTATCGAACCTCCATCAAGATTGCCACATAGGTTTGTCGGCATCAATGCACACATGTTCTTATGAACATGTGTGCATTATTAATAGGAATGTGTCTTTGTTCTTAATAGGAAAGCACATACATTCCTGCTTTTCCCTTTTTTTAAGGACCACACGTGCGTTTTGACCTCATTTTTACACTGGTCCTTGTGAATTTCCTTCATTGAAAAAGAAAAAAAGGACAAGTAAAGGAGCAAATCCCATTATCTCAAAAGGTTGTTTCATTTCGAGTAATGAGAGCATCGAGGCTTAGCATAAACGCGTCTTCAAATCATCGAACACTTTATGTTGTGACTAGCCCCACATGAATTTTTCCTTGCCATCGCCCCTAGTCACTTGGCTAAAGGCCCATGCAATGTGGGAGAATCCCAACACGAACCTGCGATAGAAATTAGCAAGGCCTAAGAAGCTCTGAAGCTCAGTGAGTGTGGTCGGGGTTGGCCAGTCACAGATGACTTGGATCTTGGCTGGATCGACATGCTCCCCATTCTCATCAACAATGTAGCCTAGGTATTGGACCATGTTCATGTCGAAGGAGCATTTTTCCAAATTTGCATGTAACTTGTTTTTCCACTGAGTGTGAAACACTTGTTGAACATGTTGCAAGTGTTTCGCCTAATTATTGATGAAGATGAAGATGTCATCCAAATACACCACCACAAAATAATTGGTGAAAGGCCGAAAGATATCATCCATCATCCTCATGAAAGTTGTTGGGGCATTTGTCAATCCAAAGGGCATGACCAACCATTCAAAAATACCTTATTTGGACTTGAAGGCAACCTTCCATACATCTGTCTACTCTAATGGGACCTAGTTGGACTTCAGATCAATATTAATGAAGTATTTGGTCCCCTTGAGATGGTCAAGGAGATCGTCAATTTGGGGAATTGGGTATCGGTTCCTGACTATGATTTTATTTAAGGCTCGATAATCAATGCAAAGTCACCAGATTCTGTCTTTCTTCTACACAAGAACGATTGGGATTCCACAAGCTCACGAGCTTGGGTAGATATGCCCCTTTTTGAGAAGCTCTTGGATGCTACGCTTAATTTTTTCATTTTTTGATAGAGAGTGACAATAGACTAGCTCATTGGGCAGAGTGCGTCGGGGGTCAAATCGATTGAGTGCTTGACCTTACATTGCATAGGTACCTGAGTGGGTGAGGAGAATATGTGTTTATATTCTTCCAAGACCTTATCCACTTGCTTCTGCTTCTTGGAGAGACCTGTTGCATAGGGCATGGATGTGGTTGCAACCTTCCACTCACTTTGAGCATGAATCATGAAGAAGAAAAAATTCTAGGTCTGAGAGATCACTTTCCTACATTACTTGGTAGAGATCAAGGAAATGGAAGTAGATGGGACTACCTTGGGTATCCTATATAATTTCATGTTCAAAGTAATAATAAAACTACGAGGCCTAGACTCATATACATCATGACATTTTCATAAATAAGGTTGACCTAAAAGAACATCACAAACTTCAAGGGGGGCGATATCACAGAATACCTCATCTTTGAAGGGATTGATGTCGTAGGCCAGGCGACAATGTTGGATAACATAGAGATTGCTCCCTTTGCGGAGCCATCCGATGGTGTATGACTTTGGGTGTGGTGTTTTCGTCAGAGCCAACTGCTTGAAAACCTCCACTGTGATCAGTTTATTCTGGCTACTACTATCAATGATGAAGTGCAATGGAGTACCCTTCACCCACATCTATCAATGAAAGCGACACTCACCTTTCTATTGTTCATCAGGTTCATAGGGATGGAGCTTGGTGGTGGTAGAAACACTGGCACTGGGTTCTGCATCAATGATCTATCTCCCTTTTTCTAGTTCTGACTTAGAGTTAGAGCTCGCATCTAATTCAAAGTCTTTCACCTCAGACACCAATGATTTCTTTGAGCGACATTCAACGGTGTTATGCCAGTGGATCTTATGGAACTCACACCATTTCCCAATGCCTTATTTTTCTTCCCATTGTCCTTCTTTTTTTTCGGTTTGGACTGGTTATCCTGAGGTTTTTCATCCTTTCTCTCCCCTTTGTTCTGCAGGTTGGGGCCACCTTTTCCCTGCCTCTATTGTGCGGGGTTTGCAAACCCAAACAAACACGTATTTTATTTAAGATTATGATATATTTTGACAGCATATCGGTAGGTTTTCCCAAGGACAAGATGTCCATAAACTCCATTTCTATATGGATGTAACCATGTAGATCGTCGCGATAATTGAGTAACAGATGTTGGTTAGAGTCTTTGATACCCAGTTTGGTGCGCAAGGTATGGAAGACATTGGTGAACTTTGGCACTGTTTGGTCCCTTTCCTATCACAGTGTGGTCCATCTTGTATATAAGTATTCATAACTTCCAACAGGCTAGTATTGTTCTTTAATAACATCCCTGAAAGATCCCCAAGTGGTTGCGAATACAAATAATGTATACCCCTCTGTTTCCTTTTGCTCACGAAAAGTATCCCACCAATATTTGACATGGGGTACAATCTTAAGGAGCACAAATGTAATATTTTCTCTATATAAAAAGTCATGGACAGAAAAATACCCTTCCAGAAGGTTTAACATTTTTTTCTACAACATCTGCATCTATTTGACCTTCAAATATAGGAATATCAAAATTGATATGTACCTTGAAGGGGGAGATGCCTCCTCTTGAGGAAGATGTGTTACCTGTTGGTAGTCGTCAAAGGATTTGCACAAAATTATCCATCATCTCCTTCCTTTTTCATGAGAGGGATTCCTTGAGAAATATTTTAAAGGGATCTCTTGCCCCATCATCCCTCTTTTATTCCCCCATGGGTGACCATCGATTTCGGTGAGGCCAATCTTATAAAGGCTCAACTAGTTCAAGTCCCAAATTATTATACCCTGACCTCGTTGGGGACATGCACAGAGAAACAAATGAAGAGAAGACTGCTTGGATACCACTGATCTAGATTTATGAGCGGAACAAAATGAAAGACAGATCTATCACATTAACATAGATATAAAGAGAACAATAACAGAGATACAGTGGAACTTAACTTCTATTCAATAAAGAAATCTGTTGAAATTGTAAAATGCGGAATGAAAACAATCCTTCTCGAATGGTGGTAGCTTATCTATGAGAAGAGATGTGGTAGCTACATGCATTCATTTGAGAACATCACAATGAAGCCTTCAATCTGTTTTAGCATCAAGAAGTAAACATAAAACCCTATACATCCAAAAACCTAACCCTATGAGATGAAGCGCCAAAGGTCATGTGGGCCGTGATGGGGTAAGTTGGTACATGAACCTCCCAAGTTCGTAATTTTTGCATACAATATTCATATTAGGCGCACAATGGACAATTGGAAAGGTCTATCCGAGGAAATCACATTATGCCCCAACATCACTTCCCACCCCCAACATATATCTTTTTCCATGCATCACCAGTGGATTCATTGACACGTTACCCATCCACACCACCTCTTCCATCACATCCATGCACAATGGATGCACCTGTATGCCACCCACCCCCACCACCATTTCCATCATCCCCATCCATCGAGGCTACCATAGTAGAGGTTGTCTTGGAGTAGGTTGTACAACCAAGAACTACACCTGCCAGAGACTCCCCATCGAGGCCCAAGATATTCACAGTGAGATAATGTCTTGATGATATTTGTTTATGTATCATCAATTTTATATTAAGCATATCTGTTTAATTTGTTTTATTTGATCCTTGTAACTGATGCACAGTGGCATTGTTGAGATATTAGGGTCACGAAGGAGGGTAACACCCTCACGATTATCAATATCATATGAGGTGAGTTGTCTTAGGTTAAATTACAAAGTATCATTTTGTATGTATTTTAATTCATTGACGAAAAAAACTTATAACAATGTTTTTTCTTTGTGCACTCTCTAGAGTGACAAAACACGTCCAGACCTAGAACCAATCGAGGTGCTTCCTCAAGAAAGAGAAAAATATGTATTTTCAGGATTCTTCTGAGGGTGGCAATGGTCAATGATTGACCAATTACTCCCATTATGTATATAGGCCACCATATGATTGTTTTCCATGTTAGGAACCTTTCATTTTGTATATTAGGCATGAGATGCCATTTTGTAAAAAATGTAGAATTTAGACGATGTTGAATATATATATATATATTCAACATCGTCTAAATTCTACATTTTTTACAAAATGGCACCTCGTTCCATATATATATACATTTCATGGCACGTTTTTTTATGTTCATCTCATTGTTTCTGCATTTGATGTTGATGAATGTATGAATTTTATGTGTATGAATGTATAATTCTTTTCTAAAGTGATTATAAATACTTGTGTTACAGATTAATGAATCTCTTATGGTGGAAAATATTTCTAAGTGTTAAATCCATAAGTAATGAATGGTTATCATTACCCAAATTTATGGGTAGGGCATACATTTCCTTCTACATTGGTAAAGTTAAACTAATTGCCAATGTACTGGAGACACTTGGGTGCAATTGTTCGATGCAAATGGTCGATGGAAAAGGTACCAAAGCACTCAAAGTTGATGAATGACACTTGAGTCTACCTTAAAGTACTACTTTCAAAGCAATTATCATATACAAAAGAGGATGCCTCAAAATTCCTAAAACGTCATCATCATCATCCTTAAAACATCATCATCATCCTTATATATATATACACACACACACACACACACATTAACTTAGTAAAAAAAATATTGCAAACTTGTAAGCGAACAAACTTATAAGCTCAAGTCCATGAATCATAAATATAATAATTTTCAATATTTACAATCGGTAGTGATAATTATTGATCTTTTAAAAATGGTTTTTTTAAATGAAAAATAAACTCAAGTTCATGATTCATAAATATATTAATTTTCTATATATAGTACTGGTTACTTGACTTAAAGACACCAAAACTAGTAAAAATTAACAAAACATTTAATTAGTAGTATATACTAAATAAATTTTGAGGAAACAAATGTGACTTACCTAAATTGGGTTGACAATCATACTAAAGGCAAGCAATACCACACATATGGGTAGTGCATGAGGCTCAAAAGTTCTACTTTTCAATTTGCATGTTTAAACAAATCACATAACTATGATCATCATAAACATATAACAATAAAAATAATATCCTGCAACACATAAATAGGTCCAAATGTATACATATCAAATGTTTATATCATTCTAACTAAATCCAATAAATTCTAAGCAATGAATCACTAAAATAAGTAAAAATCAAAGTTCTAACCTTCTAAGGCCAAAATATAGGTTGTTACATTTACAAATCCCTAAAACACCACTATTATCTAAAATAGACTAATCCCTCCTTGCATGTCTTGTCATGCAGCTTCCCATTTTAACCTATACAACAATAAATATAACTTTCCATAGCATTATGCAAGGAAAACTTCAAATCAAAATGTGCATTGCAATGAAAGAAGAATAACAAAAAAAAAATCCTTTCTCGTTCCAAGAAATAAAAAACATTTTTTCTAGTGACATATGACTTAACTTTATATCAAAAAGTTCATTTCGATCCAATGAATTGTTTATGACATTTTAAGTCTAGGTGAAAAAGTTTGCATGTCTTGCCTTGCCTTGTCATACCATGCCATTGCATCCCTTGCCTTGCCATGCCACACCTTACCTTGCCATGCCTTGCCATGCATGTCATGTCTTCCCTTGCCATGGCATGCCATGCCTTGTCTTTCCATTCCATGTCATGTCATACCTTTCCTTTCAATGCGATTCATTTCCATGCCATGCCATGCCATGGATTCTCTTTCCTTGAATTTCCATGACATGCCTTACCAAGCCACACCATTGCATTCCTTGTCTTTCCATGCCATGCCATGCCTTGCCTTGCCTTTCCATTTCATGCCATGCATTTCCATGTCATTCCATGCCATGCCTTGTCCTTGCTTTCCTTTCCATGACATGCCTTGCCAAGCCATGTTGTGCCTTGTTGAGCCATGTCATGGCATGCCTTGCCTTCTCATTCCATCCCATGTCTCTCCTTGCCATGTCATGCATTGAATTTACATGCCATTCCTTGCCTTGCCTTGCCATGCCACGCCTTTCCATGCCATGCTATTGCATGGGTTATCTTACCTAGCCTTGCCATGACATGCCTTGTCAAGCCATGCCATGCCTTTCCAAGGCACGCCATGGAATTCCTTGAGTTTCCATGCCATGCAATTCCATGCCTTGTCATTCCATGCCTTGTCTTTCCATGTCATGGCATTCCTTTCCTTTGGATGCCATGTCATGTCATGCCTTGTCTTTCCATGACATGCCATGACAAGGCATGCTTTACCTTTCCATGCCATGTCTTTTCTTACACTGACATGCCTTGCCAATCCATACCATTCCATGTCATGGGATCCCTTTACTTGTCATTCCATGCCACACCTTGCCATCCATGCCTTGCCATGTCATGCCATGCCTTGTCTTTCTTTTCCTTGACATTCCATGCCATGCCATGGCATGCCTTGCCATTCCATGCCATGTCATGCCTTGCCAAGCCATGCCATGACATTCCTTGTCTTGCCATCATATGACTTTCCTTGCCATGACATGCATTTCCAAGCCATGCCATTGCCATGCCTTTCCAAGCCAATAAACAATATTAACTAAGTTCAAACAAGTCAATGGAAGGTCCCAAACACCACAAATTAACAAGGAAACTATAGTTGTAAACTTGTGATTAAGATGTTTAACTTCAACAATATGAAAAGTTACAATAGGAAAAATATAACAACCCTTAAAACAAGTAATCATACAATGAGAGGGGGCTAAAAATGCAAGACTAAACTAGGTTTTGGATAAAAAAATGCTTGTTGAAATGGAATATGGCATATAATAGCCCTAGAATATTCAAGACATCAAGCTCTAAAGGGCTGAAAATTATGACATAAATGTAATAAAAGGTTTCAAGGTGTATTCTAAGGGTGACAGATGACAATTAAACCCTAGACGTCCAGCTAACAAGGCTAGAAATTGAGGGTAAGTCCTAATCTAACCACAAAATTGAGGGTTTCAAGACAAGCTTAATTAAAAAAGAATACAAGATAACATGCAATATAACCACTTTGTTAAAACATTTATTTAATACATTCAAGAAATAACCATAAACGATTTAGAAAGAGCACTTACTAAGTAAATCAATGATCATCCATGAATTCTTAACCATAAAATTATCCACAAAACTTAAACATGGATATAAGGTATATTTATAGTTTTGAAACAACGATTATCATAATTAATAGTTTTGAATCATATTTAATTAAAAGTATACCGATTTGTTTTTTAACATTAACATGTAAAATTGTGATTTCGTCAAAAATTGTGTTACTGGATTCTAATGATAGTTACCTAAAAAAACATAAAACACATAAAAACGTTTAGACTACGCCTTACTTAATACTTTCATCCATGTCCCTTCCTCTTTGTTTTTTTTAATAGGTTTATAATTTTATGTTTAATGTCTTTCATGTAAATGTTGACTTGTGCTCTCGATGACTGAAAGGTGTGGAAACCTCAACTTCTTTCAGTTTTAAATTTTAAATTTGTGTGGGCCATATACAAATAGTAAATTCGTGGAGTTTTAAATTCTGGGGGACCTTTTTCCATTATTTAAATTTTAGTCACCAAAAATAAAAACAAAGATAACATTGACAATGAATGATGATGATGATTAGCGTCCACTAAGACCTAATTGGTCTATCAGACCTTAAGAGTGTAAGTGATTACTTGTGATTCTTTAGAATTTTGTTTCTATGCTCGAAAAACATTAAGAGAAGCTTTCCAAGATCACCATACGTTTGTTGAGTTAAGAGGTTAGGAAGGTTGGTAGTGTGATCAATATTTTGAAAATGAGATCTAATATGGGTATAGGATGGACAATCTAAGAGAAAGTGTTTTTCATCTTCATCCTTCTTAGTATCACAAAGGTGACACACTCTTTCATCCCATGGCGTTTTAGGAATTGACCAACGCTCAGTTTCACTATGGAGCTCGTGAGAATTTGTTCTGATTTTAGCAATGCATATTTTTTTCTTTACACTTGGCAAAACAGATAGATAATTTTGATCTTCTAGATTAGGGTTGATTACATCTTTATAATACCTTAATTTTCTTTTTTCCTATAACTCTTTATCACACCACATATATTCCTTCAATTTTGATTTAATGTTTTTTTTAATAGTATCTTTATTCTGCAAAATGGTTTCTTCCATGATTCCCCAATAGTTTAGCCAAGATCGGGCATCTTTATGTTGTCCTCGCTTGAGTCGATGATGGTTATGACTTGATTTGGAAGCAATTTTAGGTAGCCTCTTGTCTTCCATATTGTTTAACTTGTTCTTATACATTAGGTATCTAGTCATAGCCATGCTCTCAATGGGGGAGAGGCTTGTTTCTACTAGGAGGATGGGATAGGGCGTATTTCCTTTAATTTTGAGATTATAGGTTATAAAATTATTTTGTATTTTCTCTATCTTTCTCCAGGATTCATGAGAGATACTATAGCCCCAGAATTCACATCCATAAAGAATAATAGGTGTAACAAGAGTCTCAAAGAGGAGTTTCTTCTTATCCCAACTCCAAAGTTTAGCTGATTTAGAATTGTTTTCAAGCCCATAATAAGCTTTACATCCCCCAATAATCATTTTCTCAATTCTATAATTCCAATTAAGCTTGTGGTGAATATCAATTCCAAGATATTTGTATGAAGTCACTTCCTCCAAGTTGTTGTTTTCATATACAAAGGTATCATAAGGGATCTTTGTCAAGAACCAAATATCAATATAGCATAGAAAATCCTTAGAAAAAGTACTCAACGCCTTGAAAAAGAGAGAATTTCAGATAATAAGCTTCTTCGAGGGGGCAACCTCCTTTTACCCCACTTAAATGTTCAAGTACAAGATGATTCAAAATGAAAATGTCTCCTTGGTATATATAGGAGACTAGGAGGTATAATTACAACTAATGGCCTAAAGC
>ML790767.1:28661-57515 GCA_009831015.1 Picea engelmannii | reverse complement strand
GCTTGACTAACTCAGTACCAAACAAATTCTCAATTAGGTCTTCAGAGCTTCTTTTGTAGCTATTAGATAAAACAAGGTCCTCATCTAGCCATAAAGGATTATGGTTGGAGTCATCACTTAAAAGAGTAGCTTGTTTAGTTGCATTCCTATCATTAAAGTCTCCTAGTAGGAGGATATTACCTTCATTTTTCAAATTATAAATATCTTGTTCTAAATTATTATAGGGATAATTTTTATCTAGATTATTTTTCTTATAAAAAGTAGAATTAATAGGTGCAAAATAACAAATTGCTATATACATCTTCTAAGCATTGGTGTCTGAAATTTCTATCCAAATGTATTGATTAAGAGGGTCAATCTTATGAAGTTGAATATGAGGAGAAATGTTTTTTCTAATATAACAAGCTATGCCTCCTATCCCTCTACGGTGGGATTTTTTGTTCCATGCCGACCAAAAGACAAATCCTTCCATGTTAGGGACCTTAGACTCCTCATGCTCCCAAGTTTCAACTAGACAGATAATATCAATACCACTTGGGATCCAACTTATCATAGGACCTTTGTGCCATGGAAAGCCAGGACAATTCCAAAAAAGGATCCAAGTGTCCCAAATTCCTATTTATTACTATCCTTCTGGTCTCTATCCCTAACAATAGCTTTTCGATTTCTAATTATTGCCCATTCTCCTTCTTTCCTGGCTTCTTTTACCTTTTGAACTTCTTTCCTTAATTCAACTTGGTCTTCGGGAATGAGGTCTTCATTTATAAATATTCTCAACCCTTTTAAGCTCAAAGATTTACTAAGTATGATATATGTATGGTCATTACAACTTACTTTGACACGGATCAACCTATCTTTGTGATCAATTATTTTTCCTAGCCTCTTTTCTTCTATGAGGTAAGTTGTATCAATTTGTGATTAATTTTTTAATTCTTCTTTTGCTATTGCTAGCGTATCCTCCTCTTGTTGTTCTTTTATACCAAAAATTATGAGATTCAAGGCTCTTTTGTTACGCTCATGGTCCAATTTGATTGGCTTATTCATTTCCTCTTTGATGGGTTTGGCAAATCAAATAATTAAAAAATCAAATAAGAATAGTTGTTTTTACAGTAGCACTTATATTAAACAATTGAATATGAGAAGAAATATGTCGGATACACCATAAATGGTTTTAAAAATTTGAAAACAACATATTGAAACGAAAAAGTTTTAAAATATGAGAGGAATTTTGTACCAATAGGAAGACGAGAAAATAAACTAATAAAAATAATGAAAGTTTTATGAAAATATATAAGAAGGAAATATTAAAACTAGGAATAAACATTAAAAGATGGAAAAGTGAAAAAAAAAAACTTGAAACAAAAGAGATGAAAAAAGAAAAAGCAAGGAAGAAAGAAGGAATGATATAGAAACCAAGATTAGATTAAAAGGAGGAGAAAAAAAAGAAATCAGCCTTTAGGTGAGGAATATGAGAGACCTTTATTCTACTGCATGGAATGATGCTTCTTAATATGAAAAACAAGGGGAGAATGATTAAATGAGGCATGGACGGAATGATGATTGTTAAGATGGAAAACAACTATAGAATGATGCTTGTGAAGATGACAACTAGGGAATGATGTTTCTTAAGATGAAAAACAAGCAAAGAATGATGATCATTAGTATGGAAAGCAAGGAATGTAAGTATAAGTGGCTCTAATACAGGGAATGATGCTTTTTAAGATGACAAAAAAGGCATATAAGTATTTTCTCTAATGCTTCTCGCAAACAAGGTATGTATTCCGGTGGAAAAATGGTGGTTAGCATTGATAAGGAAAAATGACATTTTAATGGTTTATCATTTCCATACATCATATATCCTCATTCATAAAGTCGCGGGTTATGATCCACATAAACTCTCGTAAGATGGGATGACTTAGAGCATGTGCTATCAAGTCTAGAATAAGCTAGAGTCCATGCTCATTTGCAATCCTTGCCACCTCAATTTGTCAAGATTGGAGATCATGTAAGAATTTGGAAACTGTATGGTTTGGTTTTTTCCAAGAAGTGGTCTGACTTAGAGCATGTGCTATCAGGTCTAGAATAAGCTAGAGTCCATGCTCATTTGCAATCCTTGCCACTTAAATTTGTCAAGATCAGAGATCATGGAAGAATCTGGAAACTATATGGTTTGGTTTTTTCCAAGAAGTGATCTAATATATATCCATATCTGTTGGCGGATGGAATCTTGCACGAGTATGAGTCTAGAGGATGGCCAACTTACATTAAGGGAATTTTGTGGTTAAAAATGAGTCTCAAAAAAAAAAAAATGTACTATCAAATTCAACTTTAAAAGAACCAATATGATTCAAGATGATGATATCAACCATAAAGTAAATATTTTTGGAGGGAAAGGAAGAAAGTTTTTTTAATCATATTTTCAGCTTATCTCCTAATTGGTTTAGTCAAATTTCAAGTGTAGACACTTTTTGGATGCATAATTAAGTTTTGCATCCAACGAGTGCCCACCCTACATACTTTTGATAGACCCACAAAGAGATAAACTGGCAATACATGAAAAATGTGTTAAACACGTTACATTACACTTGTGCACTTTCTCATCTCTCACTCTGTAACTCATTCTTTCATTGAAATTCCAAGGTTTTGTGCATTGAAATGATATAATCTAAACGTTCTACGTTTTTTACTTTTTTCGGAAACTATCACTATCCGACAATGCAGATGTTGGTGAATTTTACATGCTTAAATCACATTTTTGAATGAATAAATCAAATCAATACCCTCGAAAACAATGAGAAAACCTAGAATATATAATCTCAATAACTGAAATTTACAATTCTAGTTATCCTTCTAAATTTATGACTAGATTTTGAAAAAAACTTATTGAAAAAATGTGCCAAAAAAATAAAAAAACATAAAATATTTAAACTAAACTTATTGGAATAGCTTTAACCTCACAACTAGCCATAAACATGAAAAAAAATTGAAAATTAAAACTAGTTGTTGGAATATATAATTTCTTATCATGTATATTGAAAAAAACCCATATTCCTTTGCGAATTTGGAGGTTCGTCCACTATATAAAATGATTCTATTGTGTAAGAAAAAAAATGTAAATAAATTTTATTTGAAAAAAAAAATGATGTTTGTAATTAAAAAACTATTTCAAGTGGCTTTAGTGTTGTAGGACATGGACATATCCATATAAAAATAATATAAAAAATATAAAAAGTTAAATTTTTATTAAAAAATTTTAAAGATTTTTTTTGTTTGGGAGAATCCAAAGCAAAAATATTCATACTTACATTTAAATAAAAGTGATTTATACTTTTTTCACATCATCTTTTCATATTTATTATTAAATTTTATATTTATTTTGTTTTTACATAAAAATTATCTATGTTTTACTTTTTCATATTATTTTTATATTTATTATTATTAACAATATTTATTTATTTTTATATAAAAATCAATGTTTCACTTTTTTAAATGATGTTTATATTATAATTATTTTTTTTATATTTTATTATTATGATTATTATTTATTTTGTTTGTCGAATAATGAAATCATATTATATTATTAAAAGTTGAATTTATATATTAACAATTTTGTTTTTATAGCACATGGGCACACATTACCAAAAAATAAATTCTAAAGTGATGTGAACATATTAAAATAAATTCTAAAGTGACGTGAACATATTATATTGAAAGTTAAACTTGATTTTCTTAAATAATGTGATTATATTATATTAGAAGTTGAATTTGTTATATTGACAATTTGTTTTTGACAATTCTTACACATGACCAAAAAATTCTGAAGTGAGTTTAGTATGAAGTGGGTTTAGTACGTACAAGTTTTCAACACTATAAACATAGTTGGATATGGACTAAACCCTAATCACTACCATTTAAGTCATAATTGGAATCTGCATGTTCAAAAAGTACATTTACTGGTTTCTTATCATGTGGGTGGTGTCATTTTGTCTTTCAAGATATAAATCTACATGCCCTGATTACTACATTTACTGAGTTTCTTATCACGTGAGCAGTATCATTTTCTCTTTCAAGATATGAATGTGGTGTAGTATGTAACAAAAGGAATATTTTATGGATCTCTCAATTTAAAAGAGAAAGGCACTACAACTAGTTCAACCAGTCCAAAGAGGATTATTAGGAATGGTTTTAACTTATATATTAAATTAAATACACTATACTACAATTTGGGGACATGTTAAGCATTTTATAAGAGAGTCCATTTTCTCCAAACAAAATGGGGGGTAGGTGCTTGCTGCAATAGAGAAACTTAGAGAAACTTGGACACGTTGGGCATTATCACTTGTTGTTTGCCACTTGAAAAGCATAGGATTGGTTATTTTTCAACTTATTTAGATCAAAACTAAGCTAATAACATAACATTTTTAAAGGAAATAGACCTGGATATGATTTAGGATTGATCTTCAGAGTTCAACGACATAACGTGATGCTAAATTTTCGACATTCAATTATCACAATTGTTACAGCTGTGTAATCGTAGCTGCCAAGTGTTGATCAAACTATGCCACGTTCTACTCCTATTCACTGCATTAGATTATCAGTTATGTTATTTAACTGTTAGGTTATGTTGCCATCATATAGAGTTTTTTGTTGAGTGAACGAATGTTGTGACAGAGAAAGACTTTTTTGTTGATTGTTAGAGATCTTTCTTTGGCATTTTGTGAAACAGAGGATGCTCTGTTTTCCTCTTTGATATGTAGTTGTAACAGAGGTACTCGGTATCTCTTTTATTTTGGATATAAATCATAGACAAGAGTATTCATAAACATAGTAATTTTATTTTCCCGAGTGTGATTTCTTTTGATGTAGTTTTCTCTTATAGATATTCAGTTTTCTGCATTCTATCATTTTCTGTTAAGTTTAATCAGTGTTTGCATTTTTCTGGGTGCGACTTATGAGCACATAATTCCTGTAGCAGATCCTTCATTTGGTATCAAAGCTCCCAAGTTTGCGGTTGTTTGCAGCCAGAAGAAGGAGACAATGGCCCAAAATAACAATTCAGTCTAGTACCAGATTCCTCTTTTTTGTGGGGAAAATTATGAGTATTGGAGTGTGAAGATGAGAACTTTGCTCATCTGAAAAGATTTATGGATTCTTGTTTCTGCAGGGTACACAAAGCCAGTTGATCAAGCTGTCTATAATGAATTATCAGTTGATCAGAAGATAGAATTGTAGGAGAATAAGAAAAGGGATGCTAAGGCTTTGTTTCTTCTTCAAACAAGAGTTGATATCTCTGTGTTTCCAAAAATTGCAAAATGTGGAATTTCCCATAATTCTTGGGAAACTTTGGAAAAATCTTATAAAGGTTTTGTCAAGGTAAAGTTTGTTAAACTCCAAATGTTGAGATGAGATTTTGAGTCTCTATCTATGAAATAAAGTGAAAATGTTGATTTTTTTATCACTAGAGTTCAGAATATTGTAAATGGTATTCATGCTCATGGTGAAATACTTGAAGATAGGAAGATTGTTGAAAAGGTTTTAAGAAGTCTTCCCCAAAAAGTTTGATCCAATTATTATTGCTATAGAAGAGTCAAGGGATTTATATCATCTAACCCTTACTGATTTATTTGGTAGTCTTCAAGTTCATGAAGATAGGTTGAAAAATAATGAGGAATCTTTTGATCAGGCTTTTCAAAGTAATTTGAAAGTTGAAGAGAAGAAGAAGAAATTTTCATCTGCCATGACTGAAGCTTCTACTCCTTTTTTTAGAGGAGGTAGAGGTCGTGGAAGAGGTAGAGGAAGTGGTGGCCGAGGTAGAGGAAGAAGCAATAGCTTTGGTAGAGGCATTTTTCATTTCATCTACTGTAATAAAGATAGTCACCTAGAAAGCTATTGCTTTAAGAGGAAGAGAGACACCTCTCAAGCAAATTTCAGCAAGGAAGAATGTGAAACCTCTCAAACTCTATTTCTTACAAGTAATTGTCTTGAAGCTAAAGATGATTTTACATGGTATTTAGATAGTGGTTGTTCAAATCATATGACTGGAAACAAAATTCTGTTTGTAAAGTTAGATGAGAGTGTGAAGGCAAAAGTAAATTTTTGCAATGATAATGAAGCAGATATAATGGGTAAAGGTACCCTTGCCATAAAAGTCAAGAATGAATTTTTTATGTATGTACACGATACTTTGTTTTTTCCAGGTTTAAGGAACAATTTGATTAGCATAGGGCAGCTAAACTCTAAAAATTATAAGATTGTTTTTGAAGGAAAGTTTTGTAGGATTTTCAACAATATTACTCAAGTTGTTGAAGTTCCTATGATAGAAAATAGGATGTTTTTGATGAGAATGGAACCAAATGTAACTTGTTTGAAGGCCTCAGTTGATGTGTCTTGGCTTTGGCACAAAAGGTTAGGACACCTTAATTTTGGATCTCTTTCTATGCTGCAAAAGAAGAATTTAGTAAGAGGTTTATCCTCTTTCAAAAATCATGATAATAAGATATGTGAAGGTTGTGCAGTAGGGAAGCAACATAGATATAGATTTCCTTTTAATCAATTTAGAGTAGCAGAGTCTTTGGATTTAGTACATGCAGATATTTGTGGCCCAATGGAAACTTTGTCCATTGCAAAAAACAAATATTTCCTTATTTTTGTCGATGACTTTTCAAGAATGTCATGGGTCTATTTTCTAAGTGAGAAGTCTCAAGATTTTATCCTTTTTCAAAATTTTAAAGCACGTGGTGAGAAGGAATCATGGTTCTATTTGAAAGTTTTAAGAACTGATAGAGGAGGAGAGTTCACCTCCAATGATTTTAAATATTTTTGCAACTCAAATGGCATAAAAAAGGAGCTAACTACAACTTATACTCCTCAACAAAATGGTTCAACAGAAAAGAGAAACAAAACAATTGTAGAGATGGCTAAATGTATGTTAAAACAAATGTATTTGCCAAACATATATTGGGAAGATGCAGTGCATTCAATAGTATATATTCTCAACAGAAGTCCTACAAAAATGGTAAAGAACTCTACTCCTTATGAAGCTTGGTTTTGTAGAAAGCCAACTGTTTCTCATTTGCAAATTTTTGGGTGTACATGCTATGTGCATAGTCCTTCTGAACTAAGACAAAAGCTTGATGGAAAGCCTATAAAATGTATTTTCATTGGATACTCAGATGAAAGTAAGGCTTATAGGTGTTATGATCCTGTTACTGATAAGATTTATGTAAGTAGAGATGTGATATTTGATGAAGGGGGAGTTTATTTTAAGGATGAAAGTAAAGATAAATTGGTTACCCCACATATTGAGAATTTAATCCTTGATGATAATGATTCATCAAAGCATCCATCTACAGTAACAATTTCAGGTTCATCTACGAGAGGTTCTCCATGAAAAGCATCATCATCTAGTTCATCTACAAGAGGTTCTCCATCAAAGGCATCATCATCTAGTTCATCAAAAAGTTCTCAAGCAACATCTCCTTCATCTAGCTCATCAACAAGTTCTCAAGCAACATCTCCATCTATTCCTCCTAGAAAAACAAGAAGTTTGAAAGAGATTTATGAGACATCAAGGTATTATAATGATAATTTTGCTCTTGTTTCTTTTGTAAATGTTGAGCCTATCAACTTTAAAAAAGCATGTTTTGTTGAGCCATGGGTGCAAGCAATGGAGGATGAAATGTCTCAAATACAAAAAAATGACACATGGGATTTAGTTGAACTCCCTCATGAAAAATCTTCCATTGGAGTAAAGTGGATTTACAAGCCGAAATTTAATATGGATGGAAGCATTTCAAAACACAAGGTGCATTTAGTTACACAGGGGTATGTGCAACAAGAAGGCATTGACCATGAGGAAAGGTTTGCTCCTATAGAAAGACTTGAAATAGTAAGAACCTTTCTTTCCATTGCATCTCAGTTAAAGTTGAAAGTTTATCAAATGGATGTCAAATCTACTTTCTTAAATGAATATTTGAAGGAAGAAGTTTATGTTGAACAAACTCGTGGTTTTATTGTTGAAGGTAAAGAAGATAAGGTGTAGAGGCTTACGAAGGCACTTTATGGTATTAAACAATCCCCTAGAGCTTGGTACTCCAGGAATGATAAATACCTTCATGATCATGGTTTTGTTAAGTGTTATTTTGAAAGTGCAGTCTACAAAAAGGTCATTGGATCATATTTTATTATTCTCTGCTTGTATGTTGATGACTTAATATTTATGGGCACCTCAATATCACTTGTGAAGGAGTTTAAAGAAGAAATGAAATCAGAATTTGAGATGTCTGATTTGGGAGAAATGCAATATTTTATGGGCATGCAAATCAGACAAATAACTGAATGTATATCTATTTGCCAAACCAAATATGTTGAAGACATGTTGAGGAGGTTTAACATGTAGAATTGTAAAGCTGTGAGTACTCCTCTTGTTGTTGGGAGAAGATTGATGAAAGAAGATGAATCTTATCTCTATGATTCCACTCTTTATAGATCCATGGTTGGAAGCTTAATGTATCTGACCACTACTAGACCATACATTATGTTTTCTGTAAGTCTGGTTGCTAGGTTCATGAATCAACCTCATGAGTCTCATTGGCAAGCAACCAAAAGAATACTCAAATATGTAAGTGGTACTAGATTTTTTGGATTGTTTTATAATGCTACTAATAATTTCAATGTTGTAGCATACACAGATGCAGTTTGGGAAGGTAGCTTGGATGATCGCAAAAGTACTTCAAGATATGCTTTTCTTTTTGGAGGAAATCTTGTTTCTTGGAGCAACAAAAAGAAACCCATAGTTGCTCTTTCTACAGTCGAAGCGGAGTACATTGCAACATCATCTATAAGCACTCAAGTCATTTGGATGGAAATATTGTTAGAAGAATTGGGCATGGAAATTCGTAAACCTATTAAAGTTTATTGTGACAATCAAAGCACAATCTCTATGAAAAAAAATCCAGTTTTACACAGTAGGAGTAAACACATTAACATTCGCCATCACTTCATTAGAGATCTTGTCCAACAAGAGTTTCTCTTTTTTGAATTTTGTAAATCTGAAGATCAGCTTGCAGACATTTTTACTAAGGCTCTTCCAAAGGATCGATTGGAGAAACTCAGATCACAGTTGGGAATCCTCAAACTTGACATCAAGGGGGAGATTGAAAAAACGTGATGCTAAATTTTCGGCATTCAGTTATCACAGTTGTTACAACTGTGTAACCATAGCTTCCAAGTGTTGATCAAACTATGCCACATTCTACTCCTATTCATTGCATTAGATTATCAGTTATGCTATTTAACTGTTAGGTTATGTTGCCGTCATATAGAGTTTTTTTTTGAGTGAACGAATGTTGTGAAAGAGAAAGAATTTTTTGTTGACTGTTACAGATCTTTCTTTAGCATTTTGTGAAACAGAGGATGCTCTATGTTCCTCTTTGATATACAATTGTAAAATAGGTACTCTGTATCTCTTTTCTTTCAGATATAAAGCATAGACAAGAGTATTCAGAAACAAAGAAATTTTATTTTCGTGAGTGTGAGGTTTATTATTGTAGTTTTCTCTGATTGATATTCAATTTTCTGCATTCTATCATTTTTTGTTAAGTTTAATCAAGGTCTCCATTTTTCTGGGTGTGACTTGTGAGCACATAATTACTGTAGCAGATCCTTTAGTTGATAGATAATCTCAATGTTCCCCTGCAACATCTTCAAATATTCCGCAATTGTGGGTTTGTAGTGCCCAGGACAAATCAATTGCAGTAGTGCCCAAAAGATCAATCCAATCATGTTTTGTCTGTATGTCATCGCACCGAGTATGATTTGAAATAAACACGGTTGTGTTAAGGTTGTGGGAGGCCAAGGTCGGGGAAAGGGAAACCGTGGGCAATGCAGAATGTTGTTGCAGGAATTCATTCATGAAGGCAGTGGTGGAGGCATAGTTGCGAAACCAGAACTTGGAGGAGTCTTGTAAGTGTTGCGCTAGGCCTATCGCAAATAAGATCCACAATACATCCCGACATTGGTCATAATGATTACCTGACTGGCAGAAAGTGGAGTTCCATGGAATTTTATGGACGTAGTTAAAATCCATGGGACATGAGGGTTTTATTCCGTTAGCGACCGTGATGAATCATAGTACTAGTACCTCTATTGTTCTTAGGTCATACTGGACCTCAAGTTTAGTGCACTTGGTTTCCATGGCATTTATAAACCTTTTATTTAGATATAGGCTCATGTATCTAGGTTTCCACAATCTTCACAAGACATGTAGGCTAGTATGCTTAGGTCCCCATGACCCTTCTAAACCTCTTCTCACAAGAGAAAATCAATCGTCCAAAAGCTCAAGGGATTTTCTAGATTGTTGTTTAGACTTTCACAATTCAATCAAAAATTATTTTCACTTTAAGTAAGTTCACAGGAAAATATTTTTCTTTGATATTTTATAATGGCTTGCACATTAGAGAACTTTTTTTCAAAAAGAAAGAATTGGAGTTTTCAATCCTTTGTCTAGGGTATTCCAACTCTCAATAATTCCCTGCCACCACCCCCCTCTCGCATGTTTCCCTCATTTACTCATCTTATCATACCACCACCCCAACACTATGGATGAAGTACAACACATCTTGCATGAAGCCACTCTTTTTGGGAAATACAATGCCCTAGTTTTGACACATGCGATGTATTAAATTGGATTGTGTAAATGTTGTAAATATGGTAGTATAGATTCCTAGTACAAAGCTCAAGGATAATGCTTGACCAATGAATGGTTGGGTCTGTATGATGTAAACTCCCATATATGCACTGTGTGTTAGGCCTTCCATGGTAATATCAAGCTACATAAATAATAGTGTTGGAGTATAATATGTAATAGTCTAAGATGATTGCATAGAGCATGAGAGGTGATATAATTCTACTAGAGGGGAGGAGGGAGGTGGGGGGCGTGGGGGGTATTGACTTGAATATTCACCATAGAACTCGACCAGGGATGGCTAATATTTCATTGAATGATAAAACATTATGAAGTATAGGAGAATTTTTTGATAAAGTATAAACCATATACAATAATAGGAAAACATATAGAACTCAACCAACCATCCTTGTCGACTTGAAGATTCAACATATTGAAATGATTTCATTACTAAAATCATATCCTCCTTATATACAGGCTTCATAAGTTCCCAATCATCTTCTTCTGAGAACATTTTTCCAAATTCCAAAGATAACGAGATAATTTCTCTAATGTTCACCTACTCTAGATCCTTGTAGATAAAACTAAAGTGGTGAAAAACCTAAGAGATTTCATTTAAGGACTTGATTTCTTTTCCACTAGAAGATCATTCATTTTCTCGATAGTATTCCTTTAGATGGCTTGTTGATGGAAGAATTTAGTTTTATAATAGCCTTTTGCTATGATTCGAATTATTTTTGGCATGAAATGAGAGCGGAGATATAATAAAGGAATGTACAGAGATATCTCAGATATCCAATCATATAACATAAATGTATCAGAGATACAACCATAAACACAGAGATAGAGTAATATACAATTTTCTATTAATGAGCGAAAATGTACAAAGACTGTAAAAATACAGAGTGAAAGACTTGTTAGAATGGTGGCAGCTTATCTCTGAGAAGAGATGTGTCTTCTACTTGTATTTGCAAGAAGACGATTTTACAATGAGGATCCAAAGGCCTTTTCATCATAAATAAAATCCAAAACCCTAACCTCGGAAGATGAAAAGCCAATAGTTTTGTGGACCCCGTTTTGGGTAGTTTGGTGTATCAACTTCCCGAGGGCGTAACTTTGGCATATGATCTCCGTTTGGGGTGCACGATAACTCGTTTGAAAGGTATCGTTGAGGAGATTCATTTAGGGGGATAAATAAAAAATTTCAACTATAATTAGGAAGCTCGATCCCAAAAAATCTTCATTTAGGCACTCAAAATTGCCCCAGAAGTTAAAAGCTGCTAAAAATAGTAAATTACCAAAATTTCCATAAAAATATTTTGAGCCAGTTGGAAATGGTGGGCGGCCATCGATATCCACCTGGATCAATCCTCCCTCTTTAGGAAGAAATGGTATCCATTTTATTGAGTGCCCAGGGGAGAGGGAAAATCGTTTGCTGAATCTGCATCTTAATGAGTTGCTTGCCTTGTTGGAGAAGTTGCGTTGCTTAGCTTGTTGAAGGTTGTCACGAACATGTGGCTGGAAGGGTTGGACCTTTTAAACCAGTCTGGATGCATGAGATGCATGTGTGCAGAAGGAATATTTACACTTTGCTACAGTCTTTTCAACCTTCTTATGTTGGATAGAAGGTGCTTGGGTCGAGGCTGTAGTGGTTACAGTATCCTTTTGTTCACCTTTTGAACAGAGCGTGAAGAAGCTATATTTTGTAGTATGAGATACTACCTTGCGGAACTGTTTAGGTGGAACAGTAGTCAGAACTACCTCTGGTATTTTGTAGAGATGACCCCCCAGAGAAAAAATGACACTGCGAGGTTGAGAATCATAAACAACATGGTGCTTCCACATATATGGTTGTCCCAAGAGAACATCACAAATATCCAGTGGGGAAACATCACATAATAATTTATCCTTGAAGGGTTGGATGTCGTATGACAATCGACACTATTGGCTGACATGGAGATCTCATCCCTGGTGAAGCCACCCGATGTTGTATGGCTGCAGGTGTGGGGTTGTCGACAATCCCAACTGTTTGATGACCTCTGTTGAGATGAGGTTCTTCTGGCTTCTGCTATCAAAAATAAAATGCAATGGGGTCCCCTTCACCCACATATTTTAATGAAAAAGGCACTCCCCCTCTTCAAGATCTTTTGGTTCTTCTGGTTGAATTGTTGCAATCACAACAATAGCAGTGGTGTCTGCGTCGATGATCTGTCTTTTACCAGTATTTTCAAAATCGGATTCTGAATTAGGGTTCAGCTCCTTGCCTTTGATATTCGCCACCAATGACCATTTTGAGAGACATTCATCGGTGTTGTGTCAAGGGATTTTGTGGAAATCACACCATTTTTCAGTGTCCTTCTTTGTCTTCCTGTGACCCTTCTTTTCATGTGGCTTGAAGTGGTTTTTGGGAGACTGTTTATTAGGGTCGTCTTTATCATACTTTGGTTGTTGCAGATTTTCAGACCAAAACTTCCATTTGTTTTGGTGCTTAAATTTCTTCTCGATTTTAACAAAATATCGATAAGCAACACTGATTTATGAGATGTCCAGAAAATCCATTTTAGTTTGGATGTATCTATGTAGAGCCCCACAATATTTCAGAACCAAATGTCATTCAGAGTCTTTGATACCAAACTTGGTATAAAAGGTATGGAAGGTATTGGTGAACTCTGGAACTTCTTGTCCCCTCTCTTGCTCCAGTGTGGTCCATTTCATGTACTGGTCCTCATAGTTTCCAATAGGGTAATATTGTTCCTTTACCGTATCCATGAAAAAATCTCAAGTGGGCTCGGCCCCATATATTCCATACTCCTCTGTGTAACTTTGCTCCCATTAAGTTTTCCACCAATGTTTGACATGGGGGAGAGCTTTATGGAGTGCGAAGGTGATATTTTCCCTGTCGGAAAAATTATGAACAGAGAAATAACCTTCTAACAGATTTAACCATTTGTCTAGGGAATCCACATCTATCTGACCTTCAAATACAAGAATACCAAGATTAACCTGTACGTTGAAAGGCGAGTTGCTTCCAAAGTGGTTGTTTAATTAAGATTTGTTTGTTAAATTGACAGGCGTTGAAGGATGTGGGAAAAATTCTCCATCATTTCGTCCCTCTGTCGCGTGAGATCTTTCTCAAGCAACATATTGATAGAATTGTCTGCTCCATCATTTTTCTTTTCTTACGCCATGGAGGATTTATTGGGCATGTGAGAGAGATTGTATTCAAGAGAGACAAGCTTGAGACCCAACTTTCTATACTTGGACCTCGTTCGGGACATGCACTGAAAAAACGATCAAGAGCAACATGCTCTGATACCATTGATCCAGATTATTTTTGGAACAAAATGAGAGCAGAGATATAATAAATCAATGTACAAAGATATATCAGATATCCAATAATATAAAATAATGTATCAAATATGAAATCATAAACACATAGATACAGTAATACACAATTTTCTATTAATGAGCGAAAATGTACAAAGACTGTAAAAATACAAAGTGAAAGACTCTCTAGAATGGTGGTAGCTTATCTCTGAGAAGAGATGTATCTGCTACAATGAGAAGAGATGATTTTACAATGAGGCTCCAAAGGCCTTTTCATCATAAATAAAATCCAAAACCCTAACCCCAGAAGATGAAAAACCAACAATTTTGCGGACCCCGTTTTGGGTAGTTTGGTGTATCAACTTCCCGAGGGTGTAACTCTGGCATATGATCTCTGTTTGGGGTGCACGATAGCTCATTGGAAAGGTATCATCGAGAATATTCATTTAGGGGGCTCAATAATATACTTCAACTATAATTGAGAAACTCGATCCCAAAAACCTTCATTTAGGCCCTCAAAATGGCCCTAGGAGTTAAAAACTGCTAAAAATAGTAAATTACCAAAATTGCCATAAAATTGTTTTGAGCCACTTGGAAAAGGTGGGTGGCCACCAATATCCATATGGATCATGCTAACCATCTAGCTACTCATATATCTCCATTTGGATTCTTCCCAAGGAACCATTTTTTTCTTATCTATCTCAAATGCCTCTATCTCCATATATCTACCTTTGTCTCCTTAATATGCAATAAGGTCTTGTAGAGAAATTTCAACTTGAGCATCATTATTGGAAAATTTAGACTTAAATTATTAGAAGGTGTTTGTTGGCACCTAAGGTTTTGTAGAAGTTTTGTGCATGTCGTAAATGGATGCAAAAGAATCCTTCACTTCGTCATCTTTGTGTTTTTTGGTGTGAGGCATATGATCACGTCCCTAAGGAGAAACACTTGAAGTTGGATAACAAGGGTATGAATTGTATCTTCATTGGTAATGGAATTGGTGTGAAAGGGTAAAATATTTGGGATCCTATGGCTGGAAATTTTTTGTATAGAAGGAATGTTATTTTCAGAGAAGTTAAGTCTTCTCCCACAATGGTGCACCCTAAAGAGGATGAGAAAAAGTAATTTGTTTAGCTACCACCCAATACCAATAAAATTGAACTGAAAAATGAACAAGAATTCCATTATGGACTTGATGAGGAGGAAAGTTTAGAGATTTTGGAAGAGGAGGAAGAAAATCCACCTCAAACTTTAAATAAGTACACTCAACAAATAAAGAAACTAGAAATGTATAATTATAGTCCATTTGATTTCAAATGTATATTTTCTTTATTTTCTAACGTTGATGACACTAGAATTGTGAAAGATGAAATGGAGGTCGAAGATAATGAGTCTTAGATATTAGCCATGGATGATAAAATGGTCTCACTTAGAAAGAATTTTTTATGTTGGTAGCATTGAACATATACTTTCACACAAGTCTAAGTGTCTAGATGTGTGGAAGCCATCCAATGCCTTGTACCTTGGTAATTTACTCTAATTAAGGGAATTATTAAAGTAAAGTGTTTTTATTAATTGGTTGAGTTCAATTTAATGAAATGATAAAGTAATTAGTATTAGTGAATTAAATATTAGTGTTATGGATAAAATCTCAGGGATCGATAGTAAAATCTCCCTATGATTTTCCTATTGATCCTAGACAAATAGTGAGCTAGACTTCTATCGATTTACTTTACACTCAAGCAATTTGATTCACAATTACACTAAGAAATGGTGGAATAACATACATTTTCCTAAAGGTTGTCCTTCGTATGTCCTTGCTACTACAGTCCTGAAGTTCCAACTCTAGCCTCTACAACATTCTCCCTGTAAACAAGAGGAAAAAAATGACTTCCTACTTCTCATGTTATAGTTATAATCCTAGATATAGCTTGGATCTAACATGATCTATGATCAAATAAATCAGATCTCAACATTCATGCTTAAAATACAAACATTCATAGGGGAAAACCAATGATATATTAACTTGAAAAATAGAAATACATCAATACCATTACCTCTTAGTGTAGTTGCACTCCTCTTTTCCCCTCATATCTTCAACCAAGCTATAAAAGCTAACTGCAATTGATGTAGATGTAGAAGAACCTCTCAATTTTGGCATCATGGATTTGTAAATAATTCTTCCTACTCATGCTCAAGATTTTCCTTCTTTATATAGATTCTTGGAAGAGACTTAGGAGAGATTTTAGATCTTATAGAGACCAATGAAGACTCAAATGATATGAGTTCCAAGGCTCATACCATGAAGAACCGACTCATACCTTTCTTGCCTCTTCAAAACTCCACAAATCTAGAACATTATAGAGGGTGTCATGGGTTGCACTACAACTGATCCATGACATGTTGCTTGTTGTCTTTGTGTGACTTGTGACACCCTAGAAAAATGATCTAAATCCTGAGGTAGAGTTGTGACCTAGATTTCATATTTTGTTTTGTTCCTCTTTGACCATGTAGGGTGGAAATTAAGTCTCTAATAAATGCTCCCTAATGTGTGAGCTTGAGAAAGGAATGGATGGCCAAAACACATTACAATAAAATAGAATCCATGTGAGATGGTGTGAGGAGAGAGAAAAGAGTTCTAAAAGTCAAAGGGTACCTGCAATAAAAAACCAGGGATAATGAAATATATAGACCATCCCCAAGGTAGACATGCTCAGAATTTGCAAAGTATCAAATCATGGTCGACACACAATACATTACGAATTCATGAAATGAAAAGAAAGACCATGGCCACGAAATAATGCATAGTGTATCCATGTCATCAATAAGATCATAGCCATGAGAAAATATAACGTGGATATATATATCAAAACCTATATATCAGGAAGACAATGAGCATTGAGGAGAGTTCCCATGAATCCTTCAAAGTACTCATAGACAAGTGATGTACTCCATAGCAACTTGGGAGGGGGTGTTGTAAAGGAAGGATGTGGCCCCAAAACCAATTTCTTCGTCCCAAACCCCATTGGTACAAACATACAACATGCGAATATGTGAGTTGATGTCAAGCACGATAGAAACAATATAGTTATCGATCATTGAGGTATACTGTTAACACATGTAAGGGGACCTACCGATGAGGAAGATGGATCCCAAGGTACCTAGCACAATATAGCGAGTGTGAATAGATTATTTGAAGTTGAACATTCATAGAATCAATCGATCAATATTCAATAATCTAAACCCAGTGTATATCATGAGGAGGTATGCCATTGAGGACTACAACCTCCAAGGTACTTGTTGGTTTCTAGATCCCTCTCCTATATAATGTTTTGAAGTTGATAGGAATATATCTGTCGAAGGAGGTTCATAATGTATCCCCCATAAATTGACATGAAACATACACCGAGAAATGATGTGAAGAGAGAGAATCACCAAGTACAACTAACACAGGGATGGCCGACACGGAAAGTCAACAAAACAACAGATGGTCGACTAAGGCTTGAACTTCCCTTGAACATATAGCATGACATAATGGTGACTTGGTAGCATGACTCAAGAGCTGGATGAATATAGTGCAACAATGCATGAGGCACTGAAGAACTCTCCATGATGACTAGAAGAGTAACCAACCATAGGAGTATCTATGACTCATCATACTTGTATGACTCCTAGGAAAGATAAAACTCAACTGTAATATGGTGATTCAAACATATTCCATGTTCAAGGGCGATTCGAGTGATGTTTCCATTTCGAGAATAGATCAATGATAAAAAAAAACCTACACTTTTTCTTTTTAGCTTTTTTTTGTGTTTGGTGTCTCCTTCATGCTTTAACAAGAACAAAAGAGAGATAAAGAGTGTTTGGTAGTGTCTTTTTTGTTCAGTTTTTACAATCCTGAAAAAGAGTTAAAAGTATACCCACAGTGATTTATTTTTTGTGTCTTTTAACAAGTTCCAAAAAGAGGTAAAAGTGTACTCAGAAGTGTCTATTTCATGTCTTTTTATGAGTCTGAAAAAGAGATAAAAGTGTACTTGTCTGGAGAGAATGAGTGGATTAACAACATGATCTTATGTTCCAAGCGCATGGAATCGACCTAAGAAAAATGAATGTAAATGGTACTAACGAGTCAGGTCCACTCTTAGTAGTTGTTCTCTACATGGGTAGATAGATACAAAATGAAGGCCAAATAATGCAAGAGGAGGATGGTCAAAGGATATGACAATAGTGGTAAGTGGGATTTGGTAAAATAGAAGTGTAGTGATGGGGTGCATGATGCAAGAAAAAAATTCATAGGTAACCATTAAGAACTATAAAAAATTGGGGAACCCCCACATGATGTGGAAAGAATATAGATGAAGAGAGGAGAATGAGACTCAACATCAAGTCAGGGCGAGATACAAGAGGGTTCTCGAGCCTACAGGAAGTAACAACATGGGAACCAAATGGAAATATGGGTGCTAACTAGGGAATCCATGGAGGGTAGGCACTATCGAAGAAGTTACGATGTGAAAAAAAGAGTGGTTGATGTTGTAACCTGACAGTATCGAACCTAAGTCATTGAAACAAAAAAATGGATGGTTAATAATGTGAATAATGGATGCAAGGTAAAACCTATCCCTATATTATAGTTTTAAGAACACGTACCTCAACTTCAGGGGAAGTCACTATTTTCCATAAAAAAAAATCCTATTATCCTGTCAACACATGTAAAATAGATTCCATAGTTAATTTAATTAAAAATGGCATAAAATGAAAATAAGCCAATTAAAAAATAAATAAATTGAAACCACTTTATTAGTCTAAATGTGAAAAAGGATTTTTTATCACCCAAAGTTTTATAAAAGAAAACTTATTGTTGTGGTTGCAACAACCTGTTGGATTACTCAGAGGGGGGGCTAATCAATAATGAACAATTTATACCACTTATTAATCCTTTTTAACCACAATGTATATTCCTTTAACATATTCAACAACGTTCATCAGTTCATAATTAATATGTTATTGCATCATATAACATTAACATCCATCAGTGAATAATAAACAATAATAGACACATCCACATAATGCAAGTACACC
Organism: Picea engelmannii; assembly: GCA_009831015.1. Taxonomy (NCBI): domain Eukaryota; kingdom Viridiplantae; phylum Streptophyta; class Pinopsida; order Pinales; family Pinaceae; genus Picea; species Picea engelmannii. The sequence goes on along the minus strand of ML790767.1, from coordinate 38,425 downwards.
AATATTTTACGTGGAAACCAGGAGAAAACCACATAATGCAAGTACATTAGTATTCAAATGCCTGAGGTTCCACATCGAGTGTCAGTCGTTGGATGTTGGGTAGACGTGGACAATTGATCCACCCTATGTCGCGAGTTCGTTAGTCCGGAACTCGAGAAGTTGTTGTGAAATTCCTTGAAACCTCTCGAAACACGAAGTCGTGAAGCACCCTTTTTCCTAAGCGAGTGTTCATGAACCGCGATCATGTGGGTTGGGGATTAAGAAAGAAGGGAGTAGATCCTGAAGGATTATTACAGAGCTGGGAAGAGCTTGGAAAATTCATGAAATCTGAACATTTTCTTAATTCATATTTTCTTATGAATGTTGTGTGATTTGTTAAGGAATAATGGCCTGACAAATTCCAGTTGTTTGCACATTATGTTTGTATAAGTTTAGCGAGTGCCAGAACTGAGTAGAATTTCCATTGAGTGCAAAATATATGGAAGAGACACATAATGCTTCCGGTTCAGAGAACAAAGCTAAAGGGATGGATGTTGATTTGGGAGTTGAAGGGTCAAAATCCAATGGGCATGGAGAAGAGATAGATAAGGAAGGGCATATGATGAAGATCATTGAAAAATTGTAGAAATATGCCCAAACTCACCGAACATATAACAAAAATCTTAGGATAAACAAGGTGAATTCAACTTAAAGTTGATGAAGAGTTTGGAGAGATTATAAAAGAAGTTTGACCAGGAGAGAGACTCAAGTAAAACAAGGAGTCACCAGAATTTTGAGGGAAGAAGATCAAGGGGTGTTGGTAAACACCATCATCACTCCCAAGGTCGCTCCAAGAGGAGGGCTCACAGTAGTTCAATCCCATCTCCTACCAGAAATCACAAGAGATCTGGAGTGGATGAACTAAAAGGAGAAATGAACAAGATTAAGCCTCCCACATTTGATGGAGATCACAAGAAAGAGGAATATGTTGAAACATGGTTTCTTGGAATGAGGAAATATTTCCAACTGTAGAATTATTCCTCTCATGCAGAAGGAAGAATTTCAATGTATAAACTAAAAGGAAAATCATCCATGTCGTGGGATCAACTTGTGTAGGTGCAACAAATTAGAGAGAAATATGTCACTTGGAAATAAATCAAGAGGTATTTTGAGAATAAATACTTGACTAAAAGGTATTATGATAGAAATATGAAAGAGTTCTTTGAACTCAAGCTAGACAACATGGTCATTGATGAATACGAATGAAGGTTTTTGGAATTGCTGAAGTATGTTTTGTTCATCAAAGATGACATTGCCAAGATTCAAAGCTATTTGAGTGGACTGCCACCTTCCATCAATGATAATATCTAGTATGATGACCCTAGGACCATGGAAGAAACGACAAGAAGAGAGAAATGATTGTATGAGCAACAATGAGAAAAGCCTACTTTTTGGAAGGCTTGGGATGACTAGAAGAAGTTCAAGAAAGAACAAAGGCAGAAAGGAAAGAAACATCCTTTTTTCAGAAATAGTCCTCAAGGACAACCATCATTTAGATAGCTGAGAATGGATGATGTAGCAGAACAAAGGCCAATACAGATGCCCATTCAGTGTTGGGGATGTCAGGGAAACCATAATTACATAGATTGTCCCCACAAAAATGGCAAAGTGAGAGTTGTCCATAATGTTCAGCAAGATGAAACAGTGGAGTACATGGGTAGTATAATCCCAAGGATATATGAAACCCTGGACAACAAGCAAGTTGAATTTCGGCCGCACATGATTGAAGTGGAAGGTATGATCAATAACCACCCCTTCACTATTTTAATTGATTCAGGGGCTAGCCATAGCTATATAGATCCTAGACTGGTGGAAAGTTTGCATTTGTCGAGAAGCAAACATGAAAAGTATTGGTAAGTGCAGCTAGCTACAGGAACCAAGAGAAAAGTCACTGATTTGGTTAAGTCTTGTCCAGTGGGAATGAATGGACCGAGCACAAAGGTTGAATTGAATGCTCTGCCTTTAAGTTCTTACGATTGTCTAATTGGGATGGATTGGTTGGACCAACACCATGCCATCTTGGACTTTCATAGTAAGGCATTCACTTTCCTGGATGAGGAAGGAAATCAAGGAACAGTCCAAGGAATTCCTAGAGTTGTTGCTAGCAGAGAAGTCTCAACAATGAAACTGAAGAAGTGTTATAGGAAAGGTTGTCAATTATTTGCATCCCATGTGGAGGAAACACCTAAGGATAAGGTGTCAAGTATTGGAGATCATGCGATACTAAAGGAGTTTGAAGATGTATTCTAGGAGGTACCAGGATTACCTCTGAAGAGATATATTTATTTCTCTGTAAACTTGATGCCTGGAGCAGCTCCCGTGTCAAAAGCTCCTTACAGAATGAGTACACCAGAACTGAAAGAGTTGCAATTGCAGCTTGAAGAGATTCTGAAGAAGGGGTACATATGCCCAAGTGTGTCACGTTAGGGAGCCCCAATCCTATTTCCGAAGAAGAAGGACGAAACACTGAGATTCTGTATTGATTTCAGATAGTTGAACAAAGTAACTGTAAAGAACAAATATCCTCTGTCAAGGATTGATGACCTCTTCGATCAGTTGAAGGATACAAATATATTTCCGAAGATAGATCTCAAGTCGGGATGTCACCATGTAAGGATTAAGGATGAAGACATCAACAAGAACGCCTTTAGAACAAGGTATGGTCATTACGAGTTTTCCTTTTGGGTTGTCGAGCGCACCCGTTGTTTTTATGTGCTTGATGAATGGTGTATTCAGGGACTATCTAGACAATTTTGTCATAGTCTTCCTGGATGACATCCTAGTGTATTCCAAATCAGAGGAAGATCATGAAAAACATCTAAGGATGGTGTTGCAGGTACTAAGAGAGAACCAACCGTATGCCAAGTTGAGCAAGTGCTCATTTTATCAGGAGAAGATCCATTACTTGGGGCATATTATTTTGAAGGATGGGATAGTTGTAGATCCTGAGAATATTGAGGCCATTTGAGAATGGTCAGTGACAAATAATGTGATGGAAGTCAGATCCTTTATGGGTATAGTTGGTTATTACATAAGGTTTATTGCAGGGTTCTCGAGGATAGCTCACCCATCACTTCCTTGCAAAGGAAGGAGAAGAAATTTCAGTGGGCAGAGGATTGTGAGAGAAGCTTCTAGCAATTTAAGCAACTATTAACCAATGCTCCATTCCTGAGGATTGTAGATCCAAATGAAGATTTCATGGTGCGCACAAATTCATGCAAAGAAGGACTGGGAGGCGTCTTCATTCAGAATGGATTCGTAATTTGTTATGAATCTAGAAAGTTGAAAGAGCATGAAAGGAACTATGGAACTCATGATTTGGAGTTGGCAGCCATAGTACACGCTCTAAAGAAATGGAGGCATTACCTCATGGAAATGAGGTTCGAACTGAGGATAGACCATAATGGTCTGAAGTGTTTTCTTAATCTACCAACCTTGAATGGTAGGCATAGTAGGTGGTTGGAGCTTCTTTGTGAGAACGATTTTGATATCAAGCATATCAAAGGGAAGGAGAACAAATTGGTTGATGCACTTAGTAGGAGAGTGCATGAATTACATGCTACATCCATTAGCATGTACCAAACTAATATTAAAAGCACAATTTCAAAGGATGGAAATACAGATTTGCAGTACAGGGATTTGGTAGCAAAGCTACAACAAGGTAATATGCCACAGAAAGTGGAGATTTATAAATTGGAAATTGATGGAATACTTTTGTACAAGAACAAAATTTATGTACCTAATGTCCAGGACTTAAAACTTATGATTTTGAAAGAAATGCATAATGTGCCTTATGCAGGGCACCCTGGATATCATAAAACTATGGCAGTAGTCAAGAGACATTAGTTTTGGCTAGGTATGAAGAAAGAGATTGTTAAATACATCGCCAGATGTATGGAGTGCCAGAAGGTTAAATCTGAGCACAAGCACCCAACAGAGTTGCTACAGCCTTTACCCATTCCTGAGTGGAAGTGGGAAGTAGTGACGATGGATTTCATCACAGGATTGCCCAAAACAGGCAAGAAACATGATTCAATCATGGTGGTGGTGGGAAAGCTTACGAAAGTTGCCCATTTTATTCTACTAAAGACTACTCACAAGGTTGTGAATGTTGTTGATATTTTTATAAGGGAAGTAGCATGATTGCACGGTATTCCCAAGACAATTGTGTCTAACAGAGACCGGAAATTTACCTCAAACTTATGGAAAGGGTTATTCAAGGGGTTCGAAACGAATCTGAACTTTAGTACAACCTATCATCCTGAGTCTGATGGGAAGACAGAGAGGGTGAATCGAGTAATAGAAGACATACTAAGGATGTATGTGATGGAAAAACCATCGAAATGGGAAGACTACCTACATTTGGTAGAATTCACGTACAACAATGGGTATCAAGCATCATTGAATATGAGCCCATTTGAAGCACTTTATGGCAGAAAGTGAAATAATCTAGTAATTTGGGGTAATCCAGATGACAGGGCAGTAATTGGGCCAGAGTTGCTAAAGGAAATGGAAGAGAAAATGCTAAAAATTAAGCAGAATTTGAAAGCTACCCAAGACAGGAAGAAAAGTTATGCTAATAAAAATAGAACCCACAGAGACTTTAAAGTGGGTGACCATGTTTTCCTTAAAGTAAAATCCAATAGAAGTTTCGTGAAGCTGGGAAGCTTCTCCAAGTTGGCAGCCAGATTTTGTGGGCCATTTGAAATCCTAGAAAGGATTGGGCCAGTTGCATATATGCTTTCATTACCTTCATCCATGATTGTACATAATCTGTTTCATGTTTCATTGCTTAAGAAATATATACTTGGTGCTAATCATGTAATTGATTGGAATGTGATTCAAGTGGAGCAAGAAGGTGTCCTACAAGTACATCCTGTGCGCATATTGGATAAAAAAAAGCATCTATGGAATCGATCCATAGGGATTGTAAAGGTCCAGTGGACCTGGTATGGTCCTGAGGACACGACATGGGAGCATGAGGATGCTATGCGGGCATAATATCCACATCTTTTTGAAGATTTTTAAAATCTTACTGATGTTGTGTGATATTTTCATTGAGGAGAGTGCAAAAATAAGGGGAGGGGATTGTAATATCCCCAAGGACGAGCCCTGTTGTAATCATGTTTATGAATTGTAAATCATGTTTGTAGGCTGGTGAGCCAAGTATTGATAAGTTGGTGGGATTATGTGTTTATTAGGCCAAAGAGCCTAAGTATTAACGCCAAAAGCCTGATTTTGTATATGTAAATATGCAAGATCATTAATATAATATATGAACATCGCTATGTCCAGACCGACCATGAAGAAAGAGTGACGGGGGACTAAGATTCCACAGGGTGGGTAAGGGAAAATGGGTTGAAAGGTTGGAAAGAGGGTCTAAGCTTAGGGGCTTACGTCCTTGAGAATAATATTTTATTATTATTCTAAAGATGTGTGAAAAAACATGTTTTAATCCTAAGTTCATGAAAGGGGGAACATGTGAAAAAGGGAACGCATGCTAATGCAGTGCATGAAGCTTCATGGGCAACGTGTGTCGGCCCAAGCACATGAAATTTAACACAATAATTGAGACATGATGGGGGTTCCTCCTCCATTCTGTCATGGGTTGTCTAAAACTGGGAATTTTGTCTGATCTCTGCATGCATACCCTCACACAGCTCTGGAACCCAATCCTTGTGATGTTTCCTTGAGAAACCAATACACCCTCTGTATGAACCGTCAAGTCTATGTTCGACCTTTGCATGGATTGCTTGTCACACATTTTGAAAACCGGTGTTACTTGAACCGTGATGTGTCTTAGTGGCCTATTGTCATTTTTTTGGACACCCACACCCAATTTCCTGTTGTTGTTGTCACCCGTGAGTTAACCAAAAGCTGTTGTTGTTTTTGTTATCCTCAACTTGTAGGAATTGAGTTGAAAAATGGTTGAAGAACTAGGTTTTCAGGCCCGTGGTAGAAAAGGCAGGATTCCAGGCCTGTGAACAACTCTCTCTAGGTTAGAGAGTCTGATGGGAAGTGGTTTCCTCCCAGAGAGAGTCCAACACTAGCAACAAAGCTTTGATAATTCATGATTCGGCCTGTTGCCGAGATCCAGAGTGAGAGGTGAAGCACCGATGGACTGTTCTTGTGAAGGTGTATACTCCTGGGTGGAACAAGCATGTGGGGAATGAGAGTCTATGAGTAGTGGGAGTTAGAAGGTTCCTGGAGAGAATCCTTCCTATTGTATTGTGCGGTTTTCCTGTAACCTCATCCTAATCTAGGATTCCCTTGACCTAGGTTGAGCTTGGTCTTAGCTCCGGGGTGACCTACTACTGAGCATGGTATAAGGTTTGGAGGTTCATGGAAGTTCAGCACGTGGTTGGTGGAGCTATTACATTTTCAAATATAAGTATATGCATGTGTTTAATTTCAATTAAAATGCATGTCTGTGATGCTTTGCAATATTATCATGTATTCCGTTGCAATTATGAATTGTTGTTAATTCCATTACTTTTGTATGTTAACAATAATACGGTGATTACTCTGTACTGTTTAATTAAATTTTTTAATTATATTTGATATGCATTTAATATTTAAATTTATGAGAATGTTTCCACATAGTAGCATTTTCCGGACTGTGGGTGGTTGGGGATGTTATAGAGAACAACACCCATAGCATAGTTTGAAGCATTTGTCTCGATATTAAAGGGTTGTTGCAGGTCTGGTAGTGAAAGTACTGGGGTTGAGCACAAGCACTGCTTCAAATCATCGAATGCTTATTTTTGGGACCGACCCCACATAAATTTATTATTTCCACCACCCATGGTTACTTGGATGAGGGGCCATGCAATATGGGATAATCCCAACATGAACCTACGGTAGAAATTGTCAAGGCCTAAGAAGCTTTGAAAATCAGTGAGTGTGGTTGGGTCTAGCCAGTCACAGATGAATTGGATCTTGGCTAGATTCACATGTACACCATGTTGATCAACGATGTAGCCCAGGTAATGGACCCTATAAATGCCGAAGGATCATTTTTCCAAGTTGTCATATAGCTTGTGCCGCAATAGGGTGCGCAGAACCTGTTGAATATGCTGCAAGTGTTCTGCCCAAGTCTTGTTGTAAATGATAATTTCATCCAAATACACCACTACAAAAGTATTGGTGAATGGTCACAGGATATCATCCATCATCCTCATGAAAGTGGTTGGAGAATTTGTTAAGCCAAAGGGCATGACCAACCATTCGAAAATACCTTCCTTTGAATTGAATGCGGTCTTCCATACATCTTTCTATTCTATCGGGACCTGGTGGTAGCTAGACTTCAGAACAATCTTATTGAAGTATTTGGCCCCCGTGAGATAATCAAGGAGGTCGTCGATTTCGGGAATCGGGTATCGGTTTCTGATTGTGATTTTATTCAAGGCTCGAGAATCAAGGCAGAATCGCCATGTTCCATATTTCTTGTGTACCAATACCATTGGGCTCCTACAAGGTGATGAGCTGGGATGGATGTGTCCTTTGTGGAGACGTTTTTGGATCTGTCTCTTTATCTCCTCTTTCTCTAAAAAAGGGTGGTGGTAGACTGGCCCATTGGGTAGCAGTGCGTCGGAGGTTAGATCGATGGCGTGATTTACCTGACAGTCCATAGGTACCCTGATAGGTGAGGATAATATATCTGAGTATGCTTCCACGATCTTATCCACTTGCTTCTTCTGTGTGGAGAGTTCAACCACAGAGACCCTGGATGTGGCTATGATATTTCACTCATTCTGAGAGAAAATCACGAAGAAGACAAACTTCTGCATCTGAGAGATGACCCTCCTACATTGCTTGACAGAGATGAAGGAAATAGCACTATCTGGGACTGCCTCCGATATCTTGTACAATTTCTTGTTCAAAGTAATAATAACACTGTGAGGCATATACTCATATACAACATGGCATTTCCATAAATATGGTTGTCCCAAAATAACATTGCAAACTTCGAGAGGGGAAACATCACACAATACCTCATCTTTGAAGGGATTGATGTTGTATGACAGGCGACATTGTTGGCTGACGCAGATGTCTCTTCCTTGGCGGAGCCATCCTATGGTGTAGGGTTGCAGGTGCAACATTTTAGCAAAGCAATTCGCTTGAAAACCTCTGCTGAGATGAGGTTCTTTTGGCTACCGCTATCAACGATGAACTGTAGTGGGGGTACCCTTCACCCAAATCTGTGATTAAAAAAGGTGCTCACCTTCCTCTGGCTCATCTAGTTCATCGGGATAGAAGTTAGTGGTAGAAACGGTAGCATTGGGTTATGCATCAATGATCTGTCTCCCCCTTTATGGTTTTGACTAAGAGTCGAAACCCGCATCTGATTCATATGCTTTCACCTTCGCTACCAGCGACTACTTTGAGTGGCAATAAACAATGTTATGACAAGGATTCTTATGGAAGTCACAACACTTCCTGGTATCTTTCTTTGTATTTCTAGTGTCCTACTTTGCTTGCGGCCTAGATTGGTTTTCATGAGGTGGTCCGTCTTTTCTTTTTCCTTTGTTCTACAGGTTGGGGCTGCCCTTTCGTAGCTTTCACAGTGAGGGTTTCCAAAACCCAAATTATCACGTCTTTTGTTTGAGCTTCTGCTCGATTTTGACAACATATCGGTAGGCTGCGCCCAAGGATGAGATGTCCAGAAACTCCATTTAGGCCTGGATGTATCTATGAAGACTACTATGATACTTGAGCACTAGATGTGTAACACCCCCGACCATCAACCCCACGGTCGGGCCAACGCTACTACGTGGAAAAACACTTTTGGAACACATTATGCATTCTAATGAACTTAAAACCCTTAATTATAGCTAAACACAAAATTACTGCTAGCATTTCAGAGGTAATGGAAATAACAATAATTCATATGCACAACAAAATACGTGACAACATTGGAAGAATCACAGGTATGGAATTTAATTAATTAAAGAATTAAAAAACATAGTGACACTTATCTTTGAAACTGTCATGCACCACCAACTGCATGTAGACCTTCCATGAATCTCCTAGCTTTAGACCACGCTGCTCATCAGTCTCAGTAGTAGGTCACCCCCGAGATGGGACTAAGCTCCATCGAGTAAGGAATCATAGGCTAGGTAAGGTTTACCAAAAGAATACACGTAAAAGAAGCAGGATTCTCTCCCAGGAACCACTTATGCCCACTACCCATAGACTCTCCTTCCCCACATGCCTGTCCCACCCTAGGAGTATACACCTTCTCTATAACCTAGACAGTCCTTCGACTGCTAACCTCCCTTGCCTTGGGCTTCAGCAACAGACTGGACCGAAAATCTCTGAGCTCTGTGGCAGCTATAGGGTTCCTTCCAGGAGCTCTCTCCTTCCTCCGCGCACTCTCTCACCTGGAGAGAGTCACTCACAGGCTTGGTAAAACCTACCTCTTCAACAACAATCACCTCCCTCACCTAGAGAGAGGTTGCACATAGGTCATATAACTGGTTTCCTTAATATCATTCTCGTACAAAGAAGAAAAACAACAAGGCTCAGCAATGAACATACAACAACAACAAACCACACCCAGCCAAGAACTGTGTGGCTGCCATAGTCAACTGGGACAACAAACACGGGTTTCCCAAATAGATGACAGACATACACTTCAACCCAACTAGTCTCAACAATTACGGGACATTTGGTTTTCCCAACCATCCATACAGAACAGACTCACAGTTCTGGGTTTCGGGGAT
>ML790767.1:0-15972 GCA_009831015.1 Picea engelmannii | reverse complement strand
ATACCAAGAAAGTAGGAAGCCATCTCATCATCCTTGTCCTTTATGTTGATGACCTTATCCTTACTGGTAGTGACTCAAAACTTTTAAACCATGTGAAAACCATCCTTAAGAAGAAATTTGAAATGACAGACTTAGGCTTTTTGAATTATTTCCTTGGCCTCCAATTTTTGTAAACTAATGAAGGAATTTTTCTTTCCCAGTCTAAGTATGCTTGTGACCTTCTTCGTCGCTTTCACATGGACGATTGTAAACCATCCCCTTCTCCCTTCCAGTCTGGAGTCAAGATTTGTGCCACTTGTACTTCTCCTGAAGTTGATGGAACCCTGTATCGTCAGTTAGTTGGTAGTCTCTTATACTTGACTCATACCCGTCCTGATCTTTCCTTTGTTGTTGGTCTTATTGCCCAATATATGCAAACACCCCATGAAAGCCATTGGAAAGAAGCTAAAAGGATACTTCGCTATGTTCATGGTACTGTTCAGTTTGGGATACATTACAGTTAAGGGTGGACTCCCTTATTGGTTGGTTTCACTGATTCAAATTGGGCTAGCGACCCCGATGATCGGAAGTCCACTACAGGTTATGTATTCAACCTTGGTTCAGGACCTGTCACTTGGGCCTGTAAGAAACAACATGCTATTGCACTTTCTTCAGCAGAAGCAGAGTACCGAGAAGTGGTAAATGCAAGTCAGGAAGCCATGTGGCTTCGACATATCCTTTCAGAGTTTGGATTCCAGCACCAGCATCCGACGAAAATTTGGTGTGACAATCAAAGTGCCATCAAGCTCGCCAAAGACCCAGTGCAAAATCAACGTAGAAAACACATCGAGCTACACATGCACTTCATTAGAAATCTCATTCATGATCAAGTTACTGAAGTGGTCTTTTTCCCTACAGAAGATCAAGTTGCAGACATTTTCACAAAGTCTCTTACAGAAGCGAAGTTTTCCAAACTTCGATCTATGTTAGGAGTTCAGGAAGCTGTCATTAAGGTGAGATGGGCTCTAATGCCTCCTTCCTTCTCCTACTGTGTCATTATTGTAAATCCTTCAATCCTATCCCAAGTTGTTCTTAAGGGGGGATGTTAGGATCTTTAGACACTTAGGAGTTAGTTAAGATCTACTTGTTCTAATATGTCATTAGGTAAAAGTGTGTTTCTTTAGTATGCATTAATATGCATTTGTAGTTAGGAAATTCGACGGTCACGATATGTTCCCGACATAGAGTAATCTGACGGTTCATACTCTCCTCGATCTTAACAACCATTGATCCATGGCTTAACACCCGATTGGTCCATGATCTCTATTTAAAGAGCATGGAGGGTCATTTGTTGATGATCGATTGTGAGAAAATCTCTTGTAAAATCTCTCTGTAATGTTTTTCTTTGCATTAATAAACTACTCCAAGTGGCCGCGTTGGCTGGGGCCGTGGATGTTTCCCCATAGGGTTTTTACCACGTGAAAACATCAGTGTGTTGATCTTTGATCTGGTTATGTGACTGGTTACTGAAGGTGTTCGTCCTCCGTTGGAATACCTGTGTTGTCGAATAGTATTCTTGTAGAGGTCATACGGGATTCCCGGTTCAGATAGTCGACAGTAGAATGGAGGAGGAACCCCCATCATGGCTCAACTCAACAGTTTTAACTACATGTGCTTGGGTTGACACTTGTCACCCATGAAGCTCGTTCCTTTCCATTTGGAAGTCACTTGTCCTTCCAAAGAACTTAGTATAAAACATCACATTTACACAACTTTGGAATAGTAATAATTTAATATTATTATCAAGGGTTTAAGCCCCCTCAGCTTAGCCCCTCTTCCAACCTCTCAGCCCCCTCTCCCTTACCCACAATTTGTGAATGCTTAGTCCACCATCACTCATTCATCATGGTCGTTCCATGATGCAGGAGCATCTCTTCACGTCAACTAGCCATCCAGCCAGCCACGCCGGTGAATTCAAATCGCACGCTAAGAGAGAGGCGCAGCCTCATTTAAATATGAATTCAATGTAAATTTAATGTTTAAGTTGGTGAGTTGTAGAGCCATGCCTTTGTGTAGGCTGTAGATAAGATCGACCATTAATATTTGTATGGCTGAGATCTAGATCCGATTCTGGACTAGACAACTATTCAATGTAATTGAATAGGGTATGTAGGTTGGAGGGAAGAGCTCGAAGAGACCCCTAAGGAAAAAGGGATTTCGTATCTCATTTTGTAGAGTAAGATGAGTAGGAGTCTGAGAAGAGCCAGAGAGAGCTCGATAACACCTTGTAATTACAAGCGTTTTCCATTTTTAATATAAATAGAAGAAATTTTTCCTGCATTATTCTATGTTATGTGAATGTCTGTGAGTGTTCTTTTATGTTGTAGATGTATACTATAGTTGTGCATTTGCAGGAGTGTGTTTGATTTCCAGGGTTGAAGGTCTTTGAGGCTTCACACCAGGAGGGTGTGATAGAACACTGCGGGTTCTGAGAGCCGTGCACAGAGGATGCACTTCTTAACACTGCGGGTTCAGACAAAGACGTGTTGTTGCACAAGAACTGAAGTCAACAACTCAGAGTAAGACCTCAAGGTTGTTGAACACCTTGGAGGCAAGGCTGTGTATGAGAGACACAGTTGCATACAAAATTCTGTTGTGGATTCTGTGAAGCTCTGCCAGGTGGGAATTGAGCACAGGCACAAAGTGCAGTTGGAAGAACTTTGTTGTGAGTTCGGAGAAGAACCCAAATCGCTGAGGATTCTGAGAGCTCTGCTAGGTGGGCATTGAGAGGGTGCATAGGTGCACAAAAGGACATAACTGTTGAACGTTCTGTGAGAAGATACTCTGCCAGGAGGGCATTAAGACAGTGTGCAGACAGGCACAGAAGAGAAGAGAAGAGAACTCTCTTGAGTTCTTTGATTTGAAGGAAGAATCCACTGAGGGATCTTTAGAGGGTTACTAAACACCCTGAAAGATCAGCCAGAGGTTGCTAGAGAAAAAGGAGCCAGGAGGGAATCCAAACATTCTCCATCTATGGGAGAAAGGGACAAGGACGATTTTCTGTGGAGGTCGAAGCTACAAGAAAAGCTCAAGAGAGATAGCACTTGCGTGTGTGTGTGAGGACTCTGCAAGGAGTGCAGTAGTCAAAGAATCCTTTGAGGATTCGAGAGTAAAATCTCAGGAGGAACAACGTTTTTACATGCGTAGTTGAGAACTTATAGTGAGGAGTTCGCAGAAGAGAAGGAAGACAAAGGTTGAGGCCTTTGGAAATTTGAAATTCCTCCAAGTGTAGGAAGGAAGTGCGTAGAAGCTCAGGAGGAGCAATGATAGCCATCACATCTAGAGTGAAGAACCCGTGAGTCGTTGGATCGGGTGAAGGCGCGTAGAGTTTAGCCTCTGGAGTAAGCGCACACGAAGAACGGATCTAGACTATTGGATCTTGTTTCGGAGACTCGACAACCGTCGGATCTGCAGAGAATTTGCGAGGGGGTTAAGCCTTCGTGAACAACAGAGGATAAATCCCGACAAGAGGCATAGCCATCGGGATAGCAGTCATCGAGAAATCGGGATTCTCGAAGTGGAGAAAATCGAGACACTTCAAGTCTCGAAACACCGGAGCGATCTGGACCGTCCGTTGGTGGAGACACATGGTGGAGATCGAAGCATCGGGAGTCAGGATATCGCCATTCCCGTGGATAAGAGATCGTGGAAGTCCATGGTGAAAACACCAACACATAATCTGAGCCGTCTGTTTGTGGAGACAGGTGTCAGAAATCCGCAGAGAGTCGGTATATTGTCTATCGGGAAATCATAGTTCCCGAGGTCGAAAGAATTGGGACATCAAAAGTCTCGAAATCCCAAGAGGTGATCAGGGATATCCATTGGAGAGGACACATGGAAGAAATCAGAGCCATCAGGGGAAGGCTCGATAGGAGGTCGTCCATCAGAAAATCGGGGATCGACATTTCGCGAGTCCCGTGGACGTACGCGTTTCGGCATTGGAAAGCCCGAAACCCCGACAAGAGTATATGGTCGCGATCATATGAAGGGTGGTCGCGTGGACCAGGGCATAGCCAGGAAGGGCTAAGGCCTAAGCGTATTGGGAATCGGAGGATCACGAGTCCATGGGACATGTGACTTTCATCATTGGAAAGCCTGAAACCCCGACAAGGGGGAAGCTCCATTGTGGGAACCAGCTGTCAGCACATCAGAAAAGTGGAAAGTGTCATTTAAGGGGCCAACTGTCAGCATAGTGGAGAGTCGGGATTCGAGGAATCAAGTATTCCATGGGCATATTCATTTTGGCATTGGAAACCCCGAAACCCCGACGAGGGATAAGACTGAGATCACGGGGATAACGGTCATATGAACCAGAGTCTAGCCAAGAGGGCTAATGCGTGAAGAGCACGTCAGGATTCAAGGGATCGTGAATCCTGAGGATGATTGTATTTGGACATTGGAAAGTCCGAAACCCCAATGGGATACAAGGCTGCGGTTCTATGAGATAGAGGTCACGTGGACCACGAGCTTAGCCTAGAGGGCTAGCGGGAAAAGAGCTCATCAGGATTTTGAAGCCCAAAACCCCGACGGAAGAAATATAAGGCTGTGGTCCTATGAGAACTAGTCACATGGACTAGAGAGTCTAACTAGGAGGGGTAAGGCCGGATAGGAGCTCATCGGAGATAGGGGAATCGAGAGTACAGGAAATCTTGACAGCGGAAAGGATGAAACCCCGAAAACCTCGAAATTAATATCGGGAAAAGTCACAGGTGCGTGTAGAGGTCGTGACAGGGTGAAGAAAGGACCTGTGGACTAGGTTTTTCCTAGGGATTACATTGGGAGTCCAAAGGAGCCTCTTCGGCTCAAAGGTTAACTTTGAATGATCCTTAAGACCGGGAGGTCAGGTGGAGAGACCCTGCGGGTTATGTAGGAGCGTCGTCGCGCCATCAAGTGGTATCAGAGCTAGATTCTTGTCTGTATATTTCAGGCAAGAGAGGCAAGAGATACAGAGCACTCTGATACACATCAAGTGGTATCAAAGCAGGAAATTCATCTGTATATTTCAGGTGAAATAAGGCAGAGTTGTTGAGGACTCTGTAAGGATTTGTTTGCAGGTAGGCAACAATCAAGTAGACAGTCGGTAGGACTACAGGATGAAGCTGGTAGAACTCTTAGTGCGGAGTGACAGCAACAGGTTTGCTAGGAAAGAAGACAGAGACAACAACGTGGCTACTGAAGGCCATAGGTATGCTGGAAGGAAAAATTCAGACCCATGGAGGAAAAAAGATATGGATAGAGAGCTCGCTAATATAATGAAATAAATAGACAAGATCAAACTGCGGATGCGGCAGGATAAGAAGATGGTTCAGGTATGTAAACCAGAGACTAGAAAATTTCTCGGTGAAGAGAATGAATTGGGATCAGTTGGGGATCTCAAGAACTGCCAGGCGGTAAGAGAAGAAATTCCAAATTTCCAGGTGGGCAATGGGTTGAGATCGCTGTGGGATCTCAGAGACTGTCATGAGGACAGTCGAGGAATTTCACATTTCCAGGAGGGAAATCGTATGAGGTCGTTGCGGGATCTCGAAGACTGCTAGGAGGGCAGCGAAAGGTTTCCAGTTTGCCAGGTGGGCAAGGAAACAAAGATGGAATTATTTGATTCCATGGTCTGCCAGGAGGGCAGCAGGGACATCCATATTGCTAGGTGGGCAGGGATGAGCAGGTGAATTTTGATCAGCCCAAGGAGATGACCAAGCAGATGAGACTGTCTGAGGGTCTCATAAATTCAGAGGTGAGTGTGGATCAACATGTGCAGCTGACCGAGGAGGAGGATATGAGATATATTCTGATGATTGGAGGGATCGAAGTATTCCTGCCACTTGCCCAAGAGGAGGCAGAAGTCTGTGTTGTAGATGATGCGGCAACAACAAAAGAACAGTCAACCGTGACTATCAGGGAAGAAGAGGGATTGGAGCAGAATTTGGAAGCTGCCCAAGCAGATGAAGAAGATGAGCATTCTGAGGAATGGCTCATTACTTTCAACCAAAAATCTGAAAGAGTTGTAGCATTGGAGCTGACAGTAAAAGAAGCAGAAGGAGAAGACGAGCATTCTGAGGAATGGCTCGACATTTTCAGCCAAGAAGCTGAAAAGACTGCAACGTGGGAGTTTGCAGCAAAAGAAGGATAGGAGGTAGACAACATTTGTTTTGTTGATCTGTGGCAACAAGTTGAAGCCCTGGAGAGAAGGGTGAAGGTGCAGAGAATGCACATCCAACAGGTGAAGTTGGAAGCAGAGGAAGAAAGCATGGGAGATCATGGTGATTTGCTCATGTGCCAAAAAAATTTGCAGCTGAGGAGACTGCATGAGAAGAGCCAGCCATGGGAGCAGCTGGATGAATTGATCGAAGAGATCAGAACGCTAATGTCGAGGTCAGCAGAAACTGCCAGTGAGGAGAGGCTGAGAAGAAGAGAAGCAACAACAACAACGATGCATAAGCAACAACAACAACAGAATGGAGTAGATGGGAAGCTCCAGATGTTTGTTTGGAATCCAGGAGGATTTCCAAAGCTGAGAGAGGGGAAGCTCATGAGCAGGAGCTCATGAATTTTGTAGCTGAGGAGTTTAATGCAGGAGCATGTCTCCACATCAACCAGCCAGCTAGCCAGCCACGCCGACGAATTCAAATCGCACGCTAAGAGAGAGGCGCAGCCTCATTTAAATCTGAATTCAATGTAACTTTAATGTTTAAGCTGGTGATCTGTAGAGCTGTGCCTTTGTGCAGGATGTAGATAAGATCGACCATTAATGTTTGTATGGCTGAGATCTAGATCCGATTCTGGACTAGATAACTATTCAATGTAATTGAATAGGGTAGGTAGGTTGGAGGGAAGAGCTCGAAGAGCCCCCTCAGGAAAAAGGGATTTCGTATCTCATTTTATAGAGTAAGATGAGTAGGAGTCTGAGAAGAGCCAGAAAGAGCTCGATAACACCTTGTAATTACAGGCGTTTGCCATTTTTAATATAAACAAAAGAAATTTTTTCTGCATTATTCTGTGTTATGTGAATGTTTGTGAGTGTTCTTTTATGTTGTAGATGTATACTGTAGTTGTGCATTTGCAACAGTGTGTTTGATTTCCAGGGTTGAAGGTCTTTGAGGCTTCACACCAGGAGGGTGTGACAAAACACTGCGGGTTCTGAGAGCCGTGCACAGAGGATGCACTTCTAAACACTGCGGGTTCGGACAAATACGTGTTCTGGCACAAGAACTGAAGTCAACAACTCATAGTAAGACCTCAAGGTTTCTAAACACCTTGGAGGAAAGGTTGTGTATGAGAGACACAGTTGCATACAAATTCTGTTGTGGATTCTGTGAAGATCTGCCAAGTGGGCATTGAGCACAGGCACAAGGTGCAGTTGGAAGAACTCTGTTGTGAGTTCAGAGAAGAACTAGAATCGCTGAGGATTCTAAGAGCTCTGCCAGGTGGGCATTGAGCGGGTGCATAGGTGCACAAAAGGATAGAACTACTGAATGTTCTGTGAGAATATACTCTGCCAGGAGGGCATCGAGACAGTGTGCAGACAGGCACATATGAGAAGAGAAGAGAACTCTCTTGAGTTATGTGATTTGAAGGAAGAATCCACTGAGGGATCTTTAGAGGGTTACTAAACACCCTGAAAGCTCAACCAGAGGTTGCTGGAGAAAAAGGAGCCAGGAGGGCATCCAAACATTCTCCATCTGTGGGAGAAAGGAACAGGGACGAGTTTCTGTGGAGGTCGAAGCTACAGGAAAATCTCAAGAGAGATAGCACCTGCGTGTGTGTGTGTGAGGACTCTGCAAGGAGTGCAGTAGTCAAAGAATCCTTTGAGGATTCGGGAGTAAAAGCTCAGGAGGAACAACATTTTTACACGCGCAGTTGAGAACTCAGAGTGAGGAGTTCGCAGAGGAGAAGGAAGACAAAGGTTGAGGCCTTTGGAAATTTGAAATTCCTCCAAGTGTAGGAAGGAAGTGCATAGAATCTCAGGAGGAGCAATGACATCCGTCATATCTAGAGTGAAGAACCCGTCAGTCGTTGGATCAGGTGAAGGCGTGCATAGTTTAGCCTCTAGGGTAAGCACACAGGAAGAACGGATCTGGACTGCTGGATCTTGATTCGGAGACTCGACATCCGTCATATCTACAGATAATTTGCGAGGGGGTTAAGCCTTCATGAACAACAGAGGAGAAATCCTGATGAGAGGCGTAGCCATCGGGATAACAGTCATCGGGAAATCAGGATTCTCGAAGTGGAGAAAATCGAGACACTTCAAGTCTCAAAACACCAGAGTGATTTGGACCGTCCATTGGTGGACACACGTGGTAGAGATCGAAGCATCGGGAATCGGGATATCGACATTCCCATGGACAAGAGATCGGGGAAGTCCATGGTGAAAACCCCGACACATAATATGAGCTGTCTGTTTGGGGAGACAGGTGTCAGAAATATGCAGAGAGTCGGTATATTGGCTATCGGGAAATCAGAGTTCCTGAGGTCAAAAGAATCGGGACATCAAAAGTATCGAAATCCTGAGAGGTGATCAGGGCCATCCATTGGAGAGGAAGCATGGAAGAAATCAGAGCCATCAGAGGAAGGCCCGATAGGAGGTCGTCCATCGACAAATTGGGGATCGACATTTCGTGAGTCCCGTGGACATATGCATTTCGGCATTGGAAAGCCCAAAACCTCGACAGGAGTATATGGTCGCGGTCATATGAAGGGTGGTCACGTGGACCAAGGCATAGCCAGGAAGGGCTAAGGCCAAAGTGTATCGGGAATTGGAGGATCGCGAGTCCAGGGGACATGTGAATTTCGACTTTGGAAAGCCCAGAACCCCGACAAGGGGGAAAAACCATTGTGGGAACCAACTGTCAGCACATCAGAAAAGTGGAAAGTGTCGTTTAAGGGGCTAGTTGTCAGCGTAGCGGAGAGTCAGGATTCGAGGAATCGAGAATCTCGTGGGCATATGCATTTTGCCATTGGAAACCCCGAAACTCCGACGAGGGATAAGACTGAGGTCACGGGGATAACGATCATATGAACCAGAGTCTAGCCAAGAGGGCTAATGCGTGAAGAGCGTGTCAGGATTCAAGGGATCGTGAGTCTTGAGGACGATTGTATTTGTACATTGGAAAGTCCGAAACCCCGATGGGAGACAAGGTTGTAGTTCTGTGAGATAGAGGTCACGTGGACCATGAGCTTAGCTTGGAGGGCTAGCGGGAAAAGAGCTCATCAGGATTTTGAAGCCCAAAACCCCGACGGAAGAGATATAAGGTTGTGGTCCTATGAGAACTAGTCACATGGACTAGAGAGTCTATCCAGGAGGTGCTAAGGCCGGATGGGATATCATCGGAGATCGAGGAATCGAGAGTACAAGAACTCTTGACAGCAGAAAGGACGAAACCCTGAAAACCCCAAAATTAAGATCGGGAAAAGTCACATGTGCGTGTAGAGGTCGTGACAGGGTGAAGAAAGGACCTTTGGACCGGGTTTTTCATAGGGATTCCATTGGGATTCCAAAGGGGCCTCTTCGGCTCAAAGGTGAACTTTGAACGATGCTTAAGACCGAGAGGTCAGGCGCAGAGACCCTATGGGGTATGTAGGAGCATCGACACGCCATTAGTCCACATGCAGAGATGTTTTGTATTAATAATCTGTATAATTACATGTACAAAAAATTCAGGCCCCTGGCCTTCAACACTTAGGTTCCCTAGCCTAATAACACATAAGCCCACTAGCTTATATGACTTGGCTCACCAGCCTATAAAACATAATTACAATTCATAATGCAAGCTTTATACTTCATAGACATGATTTACAATAGGGCTTGGCCTTGGGGACATTACAAGATGTCACTCAAAATCTTTGATACCCAGCTTGGTGCGCAAGGTATGGAAGATATTTGTGAACTCGGGCACTGCTTGGTCTCTTTCATGTTGCAATGTGGTCCATTTTGTATACGGGTCGTCATAACTTCCAACAGGGTATTATTGTTCCTTAATAGCACCCTTGAAGGACTCCCAGGTGATTGCGAATGTAAATAATGAGGGTTCCTTTGTTTTCTTATGATCACAGAAAGTTTCCCACCAATATTTAACATGGGGAATGGCTTTGAGAAGTGCAAAAGTAATATTTTATTTATTCAAGAAGTTATGGAGACAGAAATACCCTTCTAGCAGATTCAACCATTTGTCTACAACATTTGTGTCTATCTGACCTTCAAATATAGGAATATTGAAGTTGATTTGTACCTTGAAGGGGGTGACACCTCTATTTGAGGAAGATGTGTCACTTGTTGGTAGTCGTTGAAGGATTTGCGCAAAACTATCCATCATCTCGTTTCTCTATTGTGTGAGGGATTCCTTGAGTGACACTTTGAAGGGATTTTCAGTCCCGTTGTCTTTCTTTTCTCCCTCCATGAGAGGTTTCTTGGGCGTGCGAGAGAATTTTTCCTGAAGAGAAACAAGCTCGAGACCCAATTCTTTGTACCCTGACCTCATTGGGGACATGCATTAAGAACGAAAAGGAGAAGACCGCTCTGATACCACTGATCCATATTTTATGAGAAAAAATAAATGAATACATATTATTATCAAAATATTCTTAACTCATAATAACAAATATACAGTAAAACTAGTTTCTATTTAATAAGGAAATAAGCTGAAACTGTAAAATGCAACGGAAAACAAGCTTGCTAGAATGGTGGCAGCTTATCTCTGAGAAGAGATGTGATGGTTACACTCATTCGCTAGAATATGATTACAATGAGGATCTCAAGGCATTTTTACAATAAACAAGAATGTCAAAAACCATAGACATCCAAAAATCTAACCCTAGGAGATGAAGCGCCAAAAGTCATGTGGGCCCCGTTTGGGTAAGTTAGTACATCAACTTCTCAGAGTCATAAATTTTTCTTACGATCTTCGTTTTAGGTGAATGATAGCCCGTTGGAAAGGTCTATCTGAGGACTACACATGTTGGTTGTGGTGAGTCCTAAAAATGTTGTTTAGGGCCTCAAAATGGCCCCAGAAGTTAGGGACCAGAAAACTAGGAAATAACTGTCGAACTAGAAAACTTCCAAAATGAGCCACTTGGAATAGGTGGGAGGCCATTGAAATCCATCTGGATCACATACTTTTTATAGTAGTAACATGGGACTTTGTATTTCTCTTTCCATTTTCTGCCTCTCCCCCGATTATTCTAAGAGTTTTAGTTTGATATGATTTTCTTAACTGTTCTAGTGTTTTTCTCTCTTTTTCTTGATGATTTCCTTTGACTCTTTAACCTATACCTCTATTTCTTTTTCATCTACCTTCAATAATGAATTCATGATTCTTTAAGGCATGTTCTAAGAATTCCTCTTCCACATTGATTCTTGATTCATGGGATAAGATAGGACCCATCAATTCTTCTACTGTTAGTTTGGACATGTATTTGGATTCTCCTATGGAAATTCCAACCATCTCAAACTTCTTATGAAAGCTTATGAGAACATTTTCAACAACTTTATAATCTTCAATATTCTCTCCATGATTCTCGAGCTGATTCACAACTCCCCTCACTCTGGGCATGAACTGGTCAATGTTCTCTACCTCCTTCATCTTCAAGGTTTCAAACTCTCTCCTTAGGGTTTGAAGCTTCATTGTCTTCACTTTGTCATTACCTAGTATTCTAACTCTAGGATATGATAGGCTTTCTTTGCACTAGATGATCCTATTATATTGGTAAAATTCGAGTCATCCACTGAACTCTAGATCCAATACTTATCCTTCTTCTCCTTTTTCCTCTGTTCTATAAGTTGATTTTTTTGGGAATTATTCATGGCCTATAGGGATGTTTGGTTAGGATCTGAGAAGCCATTCTCCATTGATTTGCAACATTCTTGGACTTGTAGGAAGGATTTCATCCTCACAGACCAGAGCTCATAATTCTTTCCAATAAGATCCGGGCCCTATGTTTTCCATGGGTTACTTGTAGAAGTCATTTAAATATCTCGTAATTCCAAGAGAACAATTTGGTTTTATTTCTTTGGATATGGGCTGATTGAAAGGGTTTAATCATCTGCCTTTTATAAAGGAAAATTTGGATAGAGTCCCTTAATTTTTTTTTATCTAGGAGCTCTAAGAACATTTCATTCACATTCAATCTCTTCCCCAAGGGTTTTAGTTCATATATTTGACCCATGGTTGTTGCAGATCATATTCATTTGTTTGCAAAAGAATACCTCATAATCACACTAGCTCTTCCATAAAAATACAACTGTGGGAATTGAAATAGAACCTTCTTTGGTCTTGTTCTAGACAAATCTATCCTCTTCAATGGTGGATTTGGCATCGTGCGGAGCAAGTAACCACAATAGTTCATAAGGCACTTAATTTTTTACTCAACCCTTCTTTGTCCTATTACAATTTGAACACGAACCAAATCTTTGTTCTCTCCAAACGATCCATCTGCTCTCCACTCTATGAAGAGTCTTACGAACCTGTTCTAATACCATGTTAAACTCTATGCAGAGACATGTATTACATAATATTGAAAGCACTAAGGCTTAGATTTCCCTTCTCATCATAACAGAGTATGAGGATGTCAACCACTAACAAAATTTTGACTAACAGACATAATTATAACTAACTAACATAATTATAACTAAGTAACACAACTTGGTCAAACACAAGGGAGATTACATACTTCAAAAAAAGGCTAGAGGAAAGTAAGGGAAAAATAAGAATGTTTCCATACAAAATTATGAAATTGGAAATGGAGAAAATCCTATGATATGAGGAATTAAGGAAAGAGATTTTCTTTGAGCCTTTTCTTGGTTTTCTTGGAATTGATTAACTGTAAACTATGGATGAAGACACTATTTTGTAGGTCATGGAAAAAGCAAGGAAACGTGTCTCAGGCTACATATTGTCAAACACTTGAAAATAGAAGAATACTCCTAGTTGGAAACAATTTATTAACAATTAATGATAGTATTCAATGCATTTTAATGCTTCCAATCCTATTTATCCACTCCTAAGGGTGTATAAATTAACTATCGTTAAAATTTGACAATATAGTTGTTGGAGAAAGAACAATTTTACATTACTTGAATCATGTTTTTGAATGCATAAATCAATTCAGAGCTCTCAAAAACACCCAAGCTTCTAAATTTATGACGAGATTTTAAGAAAAACTTGAGAGAAAAATATACCCAAAAGTTTAAACTATATTCATTGAAATAACTTTAAGTGACAACTAACCATCGACATGTAAAAATCTAAGCAAGTTGTTGGAATATATCAATTGTTATCATTGATATTTCTTATGATTGATATTGCAAAAAATCAATATATTTTGTTTCCAATTTGGAGGCTACTCAATGCATACAATAATGTCATTATGTAAGGAAAAGGGAATGTCTCTAATGGCCAAATTGAACATGGTTTCCTTTCATTTGGAGAATGCCAAGGATACTTTGCACTTGTTTCTTCCTTCAAAAACAAGTAATTAAAGTTAATTGTTGGGATGTTGTTGTTAGAGATAGGGATTTTTAATTATCAAGTTTTTTTTTTTCTTTTCTATTTTTTTTTGTTTTTTGATTTAATTATTTTATTAAATAATTTGTTATTTTATCTATTATTTTTTATTTTTTATTTTTTATCATAAAATGTAGGAAAATTTCATTTGAAAAAAATTGTTGTGTTTGTAATTAAAAAACTATTTCAAAAATTAAAAGTGATTCATACTTTTTTACATCATCTTTTTATATTTGTAAAATTAAAAGTGATTTATATTTTTTTCTCATTATTTAAAATAATAATAATAATAATAATAATCTAATTTTAAGTTCACATACTCTACCTACTCTTAAATTTTTTACTTTTTAAGAGGAACCACATGTTTTTAACCATTAGGTTCACTCATGATATTAAAAACAATTCATATTTTTTTACATCATTTTTTTATTTTTATTTTTATTATTGATATTTATTTTGTTTTTATATAAAAATGTATGTTTTACTTTTTCACATTATTTTTTCACTTTAACAGTCAAATAATTCCACATAAAAGATTTCTTATCCCATAAACAAAAGATCTCATACACTAATTTGATATATGAATTGACTGTAATCTTAAAAATAAATTATTATTATTAATAATATTTATTTTGTTTTTACATTAAAAAATAATATTTCTCTTTTTATTTATATAATGTACACATATTATATTATTAAATTAACATTTTTTTTTTGATAAAGTGTTTAATAATACAGACATATTATATGATTAGATTATTATTATTATTTTTAATAATATACACATTATAATGATGTGCACAGATGATATTAGAAGTTGAGTTTAATATTATTAACAAATAATTTTTTTTTATAATGCTTTAAGAATTGATTAGTCTAATATATACAACTTTCTCACACTAATACCATCAAGGTGACCTCATGAGATAACTTTCTCACACTAATACCATCAAGGTGACCTCATGAGATTTGAAAGGGGCAGATACTATGTACCATTTAAGTTATAGCTTAAATATGCATGCCCCAAAATACATTTACTCTATTTCTCATCATGTGGGCAGTGCCATATTTCTTTTTTTGAAAGATATTATTGTGGGGGAAGTTTATAAAAATTCAAATTTAAGTCATAACTGGGATTTAAGTCAAATTTAAGAAAAACCAATCCAAGTGACTTATTAGGCATGGTTTTAACTTATATATTAAATTAAACACAATATACTACAATTTAGGGACATATTAAGATTTTGTTTTAAGAGACCCCATTTGCTCTAACTCCATACAAAATGGGGTAGCGTTTCGCTGCAATACAAACCTGTTAACCTGTTGTTGGACACGTTTGGCATTATCACTTGCTCTTTGCCACTTGAAAGACATCTATGCTTGGCCAATTTTCAACTTATTTAGATCAAAATTAAGCTAATAATAGAACATCTTTAAAGCAAATAGACCTGAATATGATTTAGGATTGATCTTCAGAGTTCAACAATATGTTGATAGATAATCGGCGCAGGCCTGTTGGGTATTTCGAGAATCTCAATGCTCCCCTGCAACATCTTCAGAGCTTTCGCAATCGTGGGTCTATAAGCCACCATTACGTGGGCACACAGAATACCCACTGAAACGAACCTCGCCATGATGTTCATTGGCCCACTGTGACAGATCCTTTCATCTATTACTTCAATACCTTTGCCTACTTTCACAAGCGTCCAGGCCCAATCCGTTATTAGGTAATTGGATGCCGACTCTAGGGAGGTGTCCAACGCCCTTCTGCCACTCATGATCTCCAACAACACAGCCACAAAACTGTTAGAGATAATGCTTACAACTGTAGTAACTGTGAGTTCCTAGGTTAACTATGACTGTTGTAACTGTGAGTTTCAACTATGATTGTTGTAACTGTGAGTTTCTAAGTTTACTATTTTTAGCTAATCAGATCCACTTTCTTAGGATCTAGATTGCTAGGAGTCAGTGATCTGCATGCTATATATGTAACCTCCATTTGTCTATTAAGTAATACAAACTATTCTTTGTGTGTGAATCTTGTGCAATGGTTGCTCTCTCCATTTTTAAGTTGGTATCAGAGCAAGGTTAGAATCTTGCTGGCATTGTTGGGTGGAGGAGGTCTGGCTGCTACTGCGTGGAGGAGGTCCGGATGTGTTGCTGCTACGTAGAGTCTTCTTTGTAGAGCTACCAACATGAAGTACGATTACCTCACTAAGGAGCTGCCGCATTCAGAGAAAATGGCCATCGAAAATATTTCAGCGTTTGGTATCTCGATGTGGATAGATATGAAGGAAGAACCACCATAAACAATCACTGCCCTGCTTTTCTACTTATATATGTATGTGTGGTGTGTTTAAATTTTGTTTATGTATGTTAGATATATTATATGTGTGTGAGAGAGTGTGATTTTATTTGTAATCAAATGATGAAGAAC